>LR812534.1:24308184-24545684 GCA_903798195.1 Danio kyathit | reverse complement strand
TCTGTGTGAAGTCAAGAAAGTGGTCTAACTCTGTGCCACCGCATAACTATAAATGTGTTAAAAAATATTAAGAATATATATATGCGTGATCAGGCCCGATTTCCGATCACGTGATCGGATCTGGACATCCCTAATAAATTATGATCTTGTATGGACATTTTTTTTATTTTCATAAGGAAAATGACTCTTAAATCATCCAGAATTAAAAATAAAACCAGATAGTTTTCTTTGAGGTTTAGATTTAGGTTAAGGATGTGTGTAAAAAGAATGCCAAAACTGTATGTTAATGCTAAATAATTGCAAACTGTAATATTGTAGAATATTTGTCTTTACAATTAAAATTACTCTTAGCTCTTTTAATATTTTGAAATGGTTATTTATTCTTGTGATGAAAAAGCTACATTTTCAGCTTTCAGTCTTCTTTGTTTTTTTAGTTCTCATTTATTATCAGTTAATATTGGTGCTCGGTTACTTTATTGTTGTCGATGATGAACACAGATCCACAGCTTTTACTGCTGAAGTGATCCTGTACTCAATCTGTGTCAGTAAAGCTTGTTCAACGAGATTAATCAAAACGCATATATTTATTTACAACAACACTTACATCAGGAACTGGAATATGGAAACACAGGCAGGACGAGGAATGGCTACAATACAATACTGGACCAAGGATTAACCAAACTATAAATACAAGACAGGATTAAGCTTATTACAAACAGGGGAGAGAGACAGATGGATGTGAAACTTATAAACCTTAACAATTGGCAGGAAAACAGAACAAAGAAATTACATGGCAAAACATAAGCACATGGAACACAACATCTGCTTCTAAAACTGTGTTTAGCTTTTTTTTTTTTCAATTTATATATCGTCACCTTGGAATGATAAGGTTCTATCTGCGTTCTGAATGATTTTGAGATATTGAGCTTCAAAGTTTTTGCATTCCACACTGTTAGACATTTCTGTAATTTGCACAGTTATTTACTGTATTTCACCCAGTATAATACTGCAAACTGTTTTTACAGTAACTAACCGTTTTCAGACATTATATAATTACGGTAACATGCTGTAAACTGATTCACGGTTGTATACTGTAAATCTCAAATACAGTAACTTACTGGCAACAGTGTTGCCAGTAAGTTACTGTAAAAACCCTGTGAAATGTCTAACAGTGCATAGCAAACAGTATGTGTGTAACATTTGTTTTTTTTTTTTAATAAAAAGTCTTAAAATGTAAACAACTTATAAAAAAACATCCCATAACGTAAATAAGTTGTCATTTAATAAGAATATGTCAATAACTCAATTTTGGCGATATATATATACATACGTATATATATATATATATATATATATATATATATATATATATATATATATATATATATATATATATATATATATATATATATATATATATATATATATATATATATACATTATATATATATTATTGGTTGATTCATTCATTCATTCATTCATTCATTTTAATAAAACTGAATTCATGAATCTAGAATTAAAATGTAATTTCTTGGTTGTTATTTTTTTTTCTTAAAACATTGTGCCCCTTCTATCTATTTATATTGATTTTCAAATTGTGTAGGCCCCGAAAATCATCAAAAACAATAGTGTTGCCAAGATCTATATGTTTAAAAAGAACACAATTAGTTGTGAAATGGATTTGTAATGCTCCAAGAAAAGGAACTGTCTTCTATTTCTATTGCTGTCTTTCTAATATCCCACCTAGCAAAATTCATGTGGCTCAAATCCGGTCCACACCAGACACTTACATCCGGCCCATATACTGCATGAAATGATGGCACTTGGGCGGTCTACTCCTGTTTGCCAGATCTTGGCCACAATTAAGCCATAGCAATACCACATATCAACCAGAATCCAACCAAATGAACCAGAACTGACCCTATTCTAGGCCACAGTTTGCTTTTTTTCTGGCCCAGATCTGGCCTACACCAGACACTTTCATCCGGACCACATACTGAATGGAATGATGGCTCTAGGGTGGTTCGCTCCTGTATACCAGATCTGGGCCACAAATTAGCTATATTACTACCCATATCTGCCATGTCAAAGAGCTATGGTTTGACCCCCTATAATTATCAAATGATCACCGTACTTTATTTTTACCAAAAGTGACCTATCATATGTTTTAGGATAACAGTACTATACCTGCCACATCTTACGCACACCATCTTTAGCCACAGATATTCACCCATATTTGCCATATCTCATCTGGGCCACTATAAGCTCACAGCCACATTAGCCAGAGCTTACTGTGCTGAATATTTGCCAAAAGTGGCCCACATTTGTTTTAAGATAACTGGGCCACATTTGCTAAATCTTCTCTGGGCCACTTTAGGCTAACATGCACCCACATTAGCCAGCGTTTACTGTGCTGAATATTTGCCAAAAGTGGCCCACATATGTTTTAAAAAAACTGTGTCACATTTGCCATATTTTCTCTGGGCCACTTTAGGCTCACAGCCCCATTAGACAGAGCTTACTGTGCCGAATATTTGCCAAAAGTGGCCCACATATGTCTTAAGATAACTGGGCCACATTTCCACCTACACTTGTGAGCCACTTTGGGTTTAGACCCAGAATACCCTTAATTGACTATGCCACATTTTTGCCAACTGTGGCCCACATTTGTCCTCATTTGGGCCAAGTTTACCAATTTTTTTTCACATGGGCCACATTAGGCTCACATTCAGATTACATTGCTATAAGTGCCAAATTTTTGCCTTAAATGGCCCATATAAGAATTGAAATCGTTGGCCCCCTTTTGCCATTGTACACGTAGGCCACTTCAGGCTCACATTCATTTTGTCTGGGCCGAAGGAAGACCACCAGTGCCGCATAACTGCCTAAAGTGGCCCACATTCGAATGCTATCTGGGATTAATATACATACTTTCTCAAAAGAAAGACAATGGCTATCTGATTAGTCTCTGCCCAATACAACAATCGGAAAACTGTGGGAAACCGTGTGAGATAATACATTCCACGCTTCCACAAACCCTAATCACCAGTTTATTCACTTCAAAACTATTCACGGGGCATATTTAACTACACGTATACCACATATCATAGGTTTATCTCCACATCCTTTTTGTAAGTTCTGTAAACCACAGCGTCCAGATACATTTTTACATATGATGTGGGAATGTCCGGAGGTGCAAAGACTTTGCCGTTCTGTGCTGGACATTTTGTACATTCAGATCCTGTATTGTTATTATTGAATAATAATTTCACTTTCTCTCAATTTCTCACTCTCAAAGGTCCATAAATGTTGGTTAGCTGCTTCAACTGCTACAAAGAAAATGTTGGTACAGAGGTGGAAACCCCCTCATGATCTCTCTGTTAAGCACTGGTTGCATTCAGTATTGGAAATACTGTACCTAGAATTGTCATCAGCACAGATCAACCATGCTAAACTGGACATTTTGACTGTATGGAAAATCTATATATTTGACATCAAAGACATCTAAGATAATTAAGACTCGTAGGATATGAAAGTCAATTTATTTATTATTTTGTTTTTAATAATTAAATTTTAGGGGTTTTCACTTTTATTTGATAGGACAGTGGAGTTGAGACAGAAATACATGGGGAGCAGAGAGAGAGAAGGGGGGGGGGGATCTGCAAAGGACTTTCGCCTTGAGCACCTCAGTGCTATATGTCGGCGCACTTTACCAGTAGGCTATGGGCGCTGACTGAAAGACAAATTTAATTAAATTTATTTACCTGCTTGGTCTAAACTAGTTATTCTGTGTTTCCTGATGTGCATATAATGGGGTGGGGAGATGGTGTATATATATGGGGGTAATAGCTTTTAAAAGTGTTTTGTCTATATGATTGTAAAAATTGTATATTCATTTTCTTTTCGGCTTAGTCTCTTTATTAATCAGTTGTCACCACAGCGGAATGAACTTATCCAGCATATGTTTTAAGCAGCAGATGCCCTTCCAGGTGCAACCCATCACTGGGAAACATCCATACATACTCATTCATACACATACACTACAGCCAATTTAGCTTACTCAATTCACCTGTGGCGCATGTCTTTGGACTGTGGGGGAAACCCACGCGAACACAGGGAGAACATGCAAACTCCACACAGAAATGCCAACTGACCCAGCCGAGGCTCGAACCAGCGACCTTCTTGCTGCTACCGTGCTGGCTTGTCTATTTTCATTTTTGGAAATAAAAACTGAATTACAAAAAAAAAGAAAAAAAAAGAAAAGTGGACACAATTAGAAAAATCAGTGAATGTTTAAAAGGTGGCCAGGATCAGTTGGCTTTGACAGTCATGAAGCCTGAAGTGTGAAACAGGCCAGTTCATCATGCTGGAAACAGATTCATCCTGAAATTGATCGCGAGGCAGATGTGTCCAGAAACAGGAGCAAAACTGACCTCTCACTCCTGCTTAACAGCTCATCATGTCCATTGCCAGAGCAGTCCAGACACACACTCTCAGGTTAAACACATGGAGCCGTTTCTCCCTAAACAGCCCATCTCTGCTGCAGATGCACAGTCTAATTGGTTTTCACTGCAGAAACACCTGCCGTTCCCCAAAAATGAAAGGTGATATTCAGTATTAAAAACCACATTTGCCAGACTGAAAGTGAATTCCATCTGTCTGAGGCTGTTTTCGCCGCCCTGATAGAGAAGTTTAATTTGTGAGTATTAAACAGCCTCCCTTCATAAGGCTTTATAATTGACGTTAATGTGAGACGTGATGATAATGAGCTTGGTCTGAGTCTGCTATCAGCCGTACTCGCGCTTACAATTGCATCCAGTGAACTGGAGAAAATTGAGTTTTAGACCCCAAATCCATTACCAGGCGACGTGTGCTGTCTCATACTGAAATCTGCTCTGACGCACAAATATGAACTTTTGCTAACTTTGTATATTAGCTTGTGGTGCTGTGGTTTTGGACAGCTGGGTGAGTTCAGTTATGAAGCTGCATTGTGCTCTGTGGCTGACAATAGCAAACAATGCAACACAACCTCATTGGAAATACATGCTTCAGCCTACATTTTTGAAAATCCGCTAAACCGTACTTAGGGCACATGTTCACTAAATTGCTGAAAACGCCAGCGCTCTTCTAAAAACGCTTAGCTGTGTGTGGTTAAGTGTTGAGCGTTGTTACATTCCATGGTGTTCTGAATGTTTTGATATGTTTGGTTTCTTTCCTCCCTGTGTGGAGGAGAGGAGGTTAATTAATTGCACCTGCTGCTCGTTACCCTGCAAGCTTAAAGCTGCGGTCACACTAGACTTTTCTCCCCATAGACTTCTATTCATGCGCACGCAAACGCATCAGACCGGAAACACAAGCTTGTGCGTCAAGTTTCACAGATTGCTGCGTTGGAAATCGCATCACTTGACTGTGTGAGACCAATCAAGGATCAAAACATTACCTCTCTAGACAGAATTTTAAAATATGGACCAATCGATTACTTTTTTAAATGTCTAATCAACTTGTTTAATCCCGCCCCTTTTCGCAGCGCCGTACGACAGAATTTTGCAAGCTCAAACTCTTATCTGACAGCAGCTTAAGAGCTGATCAGTTGCAAGCCACATTGAAGCTTGCTTCCAGAGTGTGGTCTCTCTCCTGCCTGGTTGTGTTGTGAAAGTGTATTGTTGCCGTGGTGGTTAACTTATTGAAGTTAAAATCAGTTGTAAAGCATTTAAATCTGCATACAATCTGCTTTTGAAACTTAACTTAGTGTTTGGAATCTGTAGGGCGGTGGGTGCCATTTTATTTCTAAAACCCTTCTTCTCTTATGTTTAGTTAGGGAGTTAGTGTACATTTCTGTAGTGATTGTGAAATGAAGCTTTCTGAACCAGTGAACCATTCGACTCAGTTATATCGGAAAAAGGTTTGTTACTTGAAACTTTCCAAATCAGAGAACCTCTGCTGGTTAAAGTGTGGGAAAGCACTGTTGCAGAAATGTCAAACGTTCACAACCGACCAACTCATTCATGTAGTAATATAACAATAATAATATAAACAAATTACTCAATTATTGTAGTTTTTTTTTACATATAAGCTGTTACATTACACCACCGATGACTGTAGTAAAATCCAAGGTATTCACACCCACCAACTCGTTCCGAGCAGGGATCGAACCAGAGATTCCTGCATGGGAGGCAAATGCTCTAAGGAGGAGGCTGTATAGGAGTAAGGCTTTTGGTCTGCACTCACCAGTTGGCCTCTGTTTCAGACTATACTTCAATATGCAGTGGCCTTCTTTAAAAACTGTTGTAAATAATACACTTTACTATGGTTCAAAAGCTTTTTACTATGAATTGCTATTGTATTTTAGTTGAATTACTGGTGCGTGGGACTAGTGCAGTGCTTTGAAACCGCAGAAATGTATGTAATCGACACCTAATCTCTCGCTATACACTTTACTAACCCACGAGGGTGTTTAAACCTTTAAATAAAAAATGTAAGCAGTCACATGGGTATAGGCGAAAATGAAGCTTCAGACGTCACTGATCATGTGATTATGGCAAAACGAATCAAGTTCACTGTGTATATTAATATATATATAATAATATAATATAATATATTAATATATATATAATAATAATATATTCTATTACAGTAGAATATAGCCTAAGGTGGATATATAGCGTTTTGCAAAAAAAAAAAAAAAAGTTATGTTATGTTGTGTACGTTCTGGCCAAAACTAACTCAGAATCGTATTATTATTAATCAGTCTTTGTATATACTATTCCATATATTTATGATCTGTTGTTTTTTTAACCAATTTAAGATGTTTGACAATGTTAAGATAAATATGTTACATTTTGGCATGGTTTTTGACTTATTTATGGACATAAAACTGAATAAAAAATATCCTGAATTTGAAGAACATTGTGTTCCTGACCTCCACTTAGCTCAAGTAATAGTTTAATGTACACAAATTGTAAAGGAACTTGACTGTTGATGTCTTAAATAATAATGTCAAATAACCAACATTTCTCAAAATGGATATATCTCGTTTTTCAACGAAAACTCTTCAATTGTTAAGTACGATTCATTAGGCTGGCTCCATTTTCAAAATGTGGCTTTTCTATTGATAACAGCAGAAAAAAAAAAGCAAAGCTCGGAAATAACAACAACAAAAATGTGGTGGACATTTACATTTAGTCATTTGGCAGACGACTTTGTCCAAAGAGACTTACAATTGAGGTGACATTCAGTGATTCAGGCAATACACACAGGAAGTGCTAATTATACAAAGGAACTGTTAGTGCTCAGAGAAAGTTCTAGAGTAAGATGGAGTGTTTTTTATAGAGAGTGAAGATTGTTTCTACAGGTGGTTTGTCAAGCCCACTCCCCTGTGTGAAGCACACTATAAATGCATATTGTATTTTTTTAAAGGATCATGTCTGGTGCAAAAGTGGTGCAAGTGTCAGAGAGATTAAAAAAAGTGTGTTTTCTGCAGGTGGTTTGTCAAGCCCACTCACCTTTGTGAAACACATTCAGTTTGAGGTTGTCAAACTCCAAACTGATATTTGATCATTCAAATTGATATTTATAGGGTTGTATTACAGACAAATAAAGGATTGTTTTTGTGCAGTTCTTTGCACAACACAAAAGAAACGCCACAAAATATCTTAATGGTGTGTATCATTTGTAATTGATGTTTGCATCACCTGTCTATCTCCATATAGACAACTTTTCTGGCATGGTCAGTTTGTTCGGTAGGTCACTTTGTATGGTTATGTACTTATGATACAGAGCACTCAGGTTCAATAAATGGTTCCACAGCAGAGAAAAAGCAATGTAAAATCAAGGTAAATATATTTGGTCACAGCACACTTTTTTGTTTTGTTTATTTTAAAAAAATTGGTTGGGTTTAGAGAAGGGTTTAATTCGGTGGTTCAGTTGTCTATAAACCCTACCTTCTCGTGGATGTTTACAAGGATGTGTGTCTGAAATGTACCATAAGTAATACATTTTAGATTCACAAAATGTAGACAGAATCCTCTAGTCGATTTGTCATCTAAAACGTGCAATAAATTATACCCAGAGCATTGTATTATACTTTTCGCAAAAAAAAAAAAAAAAAAAAAAAAAAAAAAAACATAGGCTGAGGCATGTATTTTCAATCAGCCTGGGCTGAAACAATAATAATCAGGACAGAACTGAGTATAGGTCTGACAAGCTTGATTTTGTTTTCACTGGTGTGCATTAGTTCACCTAATTGATTAGCTAAGATTACTTGAAAAATGTCTGTGGAGATTTGAGCTGTTTTTAGTTTGATATTTAATCCTGTCATGCCTGAATATGAAATAATGGTCAGGTATATATATATATATATATATATATATATATATATATATATATATATATATATATATATATATATATATATATATATATAATAAAAAACCTTCCACTCTTCCATCAGAGAGTAAAAGTATGAGAAATATAATCATAGTGATAATTAACATTATTACTCAAACACCTTAAATTAATTGGTAAAATTTGCTTAAATTCCCTTAATAATTATTTCCTTTTTATTATTATTATTATTCATTTATTAATTCCTTCATTTTCTTTTCGGCTTAGTCCCTTTATTAATCCGGGGTCGCCACAGCGGAATGAACCGCCAACTTATGCAGCATATGTTTTACGCAGCGGATGCCCTTCCAGCCGCAACCCATCTCTGGGAAACATCCATACACACTCATTCACACTCATTCACTATGGACGATTTAGCCTACCCAATTCACCTGTAACGCATGTCTTTGGACTGTGGGGGAAACCGGAGCACCCGTAGGAAACCCACGCGAATGCAGGGAGAACATGCAAACTCCACACAGAAACGCCAACTGACCCAGCCGAGGCTCGAACCAGCAACCTTCTTGCTGTGAGGCGACAGCATTACCTACTGCGCCACTGCGTCGTCTATTATTATTATTATTATTATTATTATTATTGTTGTTGTTGTTTTTGTTTTACATAATATAATGTATATAAATGTAATTGATAAACATCTTTATAATCGAACTTGGTTTCTAGATGAATGAAGAATAGTAATTATGAAAGCAGGATGTTTGTCTGTTTAACGCTACAATTCTCAGTTTTTATCTTTATTTATTTTTGAATCGTCTTCTTTAACACTCAACTATAATCACCATATCACTCAAATAATTATCCTCTATAAACATCAGAACATACCTATTAGCCATTAAACTTTACATGTCTCTTCCTGTCTCATCCAGCTTCATGTGGCCATCAGCAAAACCGCTGCTAAAGTGGTGATCGACTGCAAGACGGTTGGAGAGAAATCCATCAATGCCGCAGGGAACATCAGCATTGATGGAGTGGAGGTTCTGGGGCGAATGGTCCGATCACGAGGACGGAAAGACAATTCAGCACCGGTAAGACTTTCAGTACACAAATCAAGCGGAAAAAATAACAGTAACATATTACTCCAGGAAGTAAGTTTACAAGTTTATCTAAATGTTATGTCCAGTTCTTAAATAAAACGTACCTTTTTCAGATGTCAGTAAACAAATATTTACACACTCATGTTTCATACAGTGGGCTTATACAAACTTTTACTGAAGCCTTCATTTTCAAACAGGGGACAGTCATGTCCTAAATATGATTTTCAATTACAATTATCGATCTTTAAATTTGTCATTGGTAGGCCCACACGGAATCTGCGCGCACAGATTTTTAGCCCATCCTTCAGTCCATTTATTTACTTGTGTAAATGTGTGTAAATTTATATTCATTCAGTTTTTAAACTAATTTTTTGTAATAATATTGACTAATATGAAAATGTTCAATTGATTTCTTTACAATACAGTTTGTAAAGTAATATTTTCTGTCTTTTAGTAGATTTATTATATGATAGACTTGCTTTGTTTACCAAATAAGTGGATCTAGATGGATTTGCATTGTAAACATTATATAAAAGTAAAAAATCGATTATTTTTTATTTCATATACTAAGTTTTTAGTTATGATACACCCAACATAATTCCGCATAAATCCGCAGATTTTTCTCAGCAGAAATAGCAAAAAATGTCTGCAGATTCTGTATGGTCCTAAGTCATTGGAAAAATTTTTGACAATTCAATTTGTAATCAGCGAATCGTTTACTTGAGACATTGACTAGATCTTTTGATTCAGTCGAACATTAACTTTAGACACACTTTGAACAAATCATTTGAATCAGAGATTTGTTAACTACAGACTCACTTTGAATGAATCATTTAAATAATTTAGATCAGTAAATTTTTGACTCACTCTCAATGGATAAATTGAATTAGTTGTTAACTGTATAGATTCGATTTAAACAGATCATTTGAATCATTCAATAGTTAACTGTAGACGTGCTTTGAACAGATCATTTGAATCAGTCAGTAGTTAACTGTAGACTTACTTTGAACAGATCATTTGAATCAGTCAGTAGTTAATTGTAGACTTACTTTGAACAGATCATTTGAATCAGTCAGTAGTTAATTGTAGACTTACTTTGAACAGATCATTTGAATCAGTCAATAGTTAATTGTAGACTTGCTTTGAACAGATCATTTGAATCAGTCAATCATTAACTGTAGGTTTGCTTTCAATGGGTCATTTAAAGCAGTAAATTGTTATCTGTGGACTCACTCTGAATGTATCGTATGAATCAGTGAGTCTATAACAATAGACTTTCTCTGAATTAATTATTTTAATCATCGCGTGTTAAACTAGACTCGACATTAAGACTCGACTAAACTAGACATTAACTGTTAACTCTCTGAACAGATCAATTAAATCAATGAATCTTAAACTGTAAACTCACTCTGAATGGATAATTGAAATCAATTAATAATTTACTGTAAACTCGCTTAGAACAAATCATTTGGATCTGTAAATCTTTTTCATTTTTCAGTAGATGCTCTCTGCAAGGATAATTTGTTTCAGTGAGTAGTTAACCGTTGACTCTCTCTGAATGGATCAATTCAATAAGTGTGTTGTCAACTGTCGACTCTGAACAAATCTTTTGAATCACTAAATCATAGTCTCGCTCTGAATGGATCATTTGAATCAGTGAGTTGTTAATAGTTGTCTCTCTCTGAACATTATTGAACATTGATTTCATAATTGAAATCAATTAGTTGTTTACTGTAAACTTAGAATAAATCATTTCAATCTGTGAATCTTTATCAGTAGATGATGTCTGAAAGGATCATTTGTATCAGTGAGTAGTTAACTGTAGACTCATTCTGAATGGATAATTTCAATATGTGTGTTAACTGTTGAGTCTCTCTGAACGCATCTTTTGACTCACTAAAACATGAACTGTAGACTCGCTCTGAACGGATGATTTGAATCAGTGAGTCATTAGGTGCGTTCGACATGAAGCACAGCTGCAGCCAGTGATCAACGAGATTAGCCGCGCGTAGGCGGGGGCGGAGTTGAAAACGGAGCCGTCAAGCCGGACACTTCGGGGCTCAAAGTTGCTGCAGTCATGATGACAGATCACATGGCGGGATCATTCATTTATTTATTTGTTTATTTATTGCAATAACAACAAAATATCTACAGTACACATGAAACAGAATACAGTCTCTACAAACTATAATTCAAACAAGGGAATTATGAATTAAATTTAAGTAGCCTATATAACAAATGCATGAGTAATAAAGGGAAAACGAGAGAGCACATGAAAAGGAAATAAATATCCACGAATAGGCCTATTAAACAAAACAATACGCACAAATTGTTGGAGTTTAAACATCAGTCTTTGGGCTACTAGATGTTGAATGGTATGTCAATACTGCTCCAGTGCTTGTTTGAATATGCTAAAAGGGTTTACATTTATTTACATTCATAAATATATAACTTTCCAATATATATTAGTGTAAAACCCAAAAACAAAGTGTTTTGATTAACAATGATTATTTTGGATAATAAAAACATTTTTAAAAAGCACTTTAATCCACAGAGATTGAACAAAAGGACCACAATAAATGAGCTACACTAAATAGAAAATACCCAGAAAGAGCAGGTACATCAATGACATTTAACATTTCTGCATAAATGGCTTGAAAGGAAATAAAATATTTTATAATCATGTATTTTTTTATTTAATAAAATATTTTTTACTTAATTTGTTAAGAAATCTTCATAGGGGTGTCAGGATCAATGATGATAATTATTATAAGTCTGTAAGACTTATTTGAGTTAATATTTGGTCATTCACTAAAATGTATAATACAGTAGTCTGTATAAAAATAATAGAATAAACCTTTTCAAACAATCTAGACATTATGAACAAATTATTTAACAAAAGATGATACTGCAGTAAAATATTTGTAGTCTTTTAATAAGCATGATGTGTACAAGATAGAGAGGGTATGAAAAGTTAATTGTTTGTTTTGAAATTTGTGAATCGGAATTTGTCCAGTAATAAACCCGCAACACACGTGGTTGTTGTCATGCTGTGAACTCGGCCAATCGTGTAACATCAGTGTCATCATCGCAGTTCCAGCAGGCGCTCTTCAGGTGCTGCGCGGTCTGACTCAATCGTCTGATCTCGGAGCACTGTCACGGTACTTTGATGCCACATGTGACAGTCACATGGCATTGGCACAGCATCAATCCGGCCAAAATTTCTAACCGGCATGCACCGCTTTAAGACAGATTTCGATCGATCTGCGCAGCGCTGCATGAAGTCGAACGCACCTATAGTCTCGCTCTGAATGGATCATTTGAATCAGTGAGTTGTTAATAGTTGTCTCTCTCTGAACATTATTGAACATTGCTTTCATAATTGAAATCAATTAGTTGTTTACTGTAAACTTAGAATAAATCATTTCAATCTGTGAATCTTTATCAGTAGATGATCTCTGAAAGGATCGTTTGTATCAGTGAGTAGTTAACTGTAGACTCACTCTGAATGGATAATTTCAATATGTGTGTTAACTGTCGAGTCTCTCTGAACGCATCTTTTGACTCACTAAAACATGAACTGTAGACTCGCTCTGAATGGATCATTTGAATCAGTGAGTTGTTAACTGTCGACTCTCTCTGAACAGATTATTTGAATCAGTCAGTCATTAGGTGCGTTCGACATGAAGCACAGCTGCAGCCGGTGATCAACGAGATTAGCCGAGGCAGGGGCGGAGTTGAAAACGGAGCCGTCAAGCCGGACACTTCGGGGTTCAAAGTAGCGCCAGTCATGATGACCGATCACATGACTTCATGATCAATTTTTTATTTATTTATTTTTATTTATAACAACAAAAGATTTACAATTAAAACACAATACAGTCTCTACAAACTATAGTTTATTTTTAAACAAAAAGGGAATTATGAATTAAAAATATAACAAATGCATGAGAGAAATAAGGGGAAACAAGAGGGTAATATACACATAAAAACGAACAGGCCTATTAAATACAAAGCAATAAGCACACATTCTAGGAGTTTAAAGATCACTCTAGGCTAATACTTCTTGTTTGAATAGGCTAAAAAGGGGTTTACATTTATTTACATTTATAGATATAAAACTTTCCAATAAATATTAGTGTAAACCCAAAACAAGGTGTTTTGATTAAATCTTAAACTATGAGTAGGATTATTTTGGATAATGAAAGCATTTTCAAAAAAGCACTTTATTCCAAAAAGATTGAACAAAAGGACATTCCTAAAATAAGTGAGTTACACTTTAAGTAGAAGTTTCCCAGAAAGAGCAGGTATAAACGGCTAGACAAGAAATAAAAAAAAATAAATAAAAATTATATATATATATATATATATATATATATATATATATATATATATATATATATATATATATATATATATATATATATATATATATATATATATATATATATATATATATATATATATATATATATATATATATATATATATATATTAATATCTTAAAAATCATTTTATAATTATTTAATAAAATAGTTCTTTAACTTAATTTGTTAAGAAACCTTTAGGGTGGCAGGATCAATGATGATAATTATATTATTTCAAGTCTGTAAGACTTATTTGAGTTAATATTTAGGTTATTCACTAAAATATATCATTTAAATCATTCATAGAGCTGAATGCAGTAAATAGTCTGTATAAAAAAAGGTTGAAAATAAACCTGTGCAAACAAGCTAGCCTTTATAACCAGATTATTTAACAAAAGATGATACTGCAGTAAAATATTTGGAGTCTTTTAATAAGCATGATGTGTACAAGATAGAGAGGGCATGAACAGTTAATTGTTTGTTTTGAAATTTGTGAGACGGAAGTTATCCAATAATAAACCCGAAACACACGTGGTTGTTGTCATGCGGTGAACTCGGCCAATCGTGTAATATCGGTGTCGTCATCAGAGCTCGTGCAGTGGCTGTTCAGATGCTGCACGGCCTGACTCAGTCGTCTGATCTCGTAGCACTGTACTTTGATGCCACATGTGACAGTCACGTGGCGTCTGCGCAGCATCAGTCCGAACAAAATTTCTAACCAGCATGCAAGACAGATTTCGATCGATCTGCGCAACACTGCATGAAGTCGAACGCACCTATTAACAGCTGACTCTCTCTAAACAGATCATTTGAATCACTAAATCGATAACTGTAGACTCGCTCTGAATGGATCATTTGAGTTGTTTACTTCAGAAAAGTTGCAAACGGATCTGTGCAAGTCACACATTTATTGATCACTTTAATGGGTTAACTGACAAGATTCAGTCTGTTCATGAATCAGACACCACCATCACATGTCTGAATAGTTAACAGTTTTCCAGTTCAAAATAATTTTAACTCCACAATATTTTAAAAATGAATCTACTAAAAAGTATAGTATTTTGTTTCAGAATGTAGCAAAGTAAAAGTGTCTAAAAGTTAAAAAAAAATACACAGATTAACTACGTACACTTTAAAAATGTAGTAGTAGACTAGTGAAGTATAAACACTTAGTCACTGTCCACCACTCGATTCTAAAAAAAAAAAAAAACGAGACTCAGCAGAGCCTGAAAGAACCATCCATTTAACCCAAAAACAGGACAAGCTTTTGTCCATTACAGACACAGTGAACTCAGTCTACAAGTGCAGAAATGAGTCTTTGTTTGGAGTCTAATAATTATTATAGATGGTCTGAAACTCCAGCAAAGCACAATCATCCTTTCAGATGCACCCTATAAAGATTAGGATGTGGAATTCAAAGCATGGCATTTGGTTCAAGATGGTAAATACAGACTGTTTTTTTTTCTTCTTGAATGTGTGGATCATTATGTCTAATGGTGTAGGAGTGCGTCTGATTTTACTCTCCCTCGAGGGTGCCAGAACAACTGATGAGACTAATTGTCTTTGTAATTATGCTGGTAGGGGGTGTAATGTGAGTTTGTGTGGAGCAAAAAAAGTGGAAAAAACAAAACATAACTATTACAATCCATCATTCAGTCCAAACAAATAATCAGAAAAATCTCAGGCACAGCTGTAAGTAAATGCATTAACTTATTTAGATTCCGTTCATCCGCAACAGTGAGCCTATACATCATCTGTCAATTCAGACTCATTGCAGGGTTTCTGCAGGTCTTTAAATTTCAGGTCATTATTTACACTTGCATTAATTAAGGCTTTTAAATGCCTTAAAGTGGTGGAGAAAGTCATGACATTTTAAATAGTAATAATAAAATCTTATGTCAGTATTTTTGTGTTCCAATACAAATATTTAAACATCCTTGAATCAGCATACATTTATCACAATCAATGAAGCACAAATACAAATCTTAAATAAGAACAAATATACAGTAAATGTAACCTTATAGGCAACATGGTGGCTCAGTGGTTGGCACTGTTGCCTCACAGCAAGAAGGTCGCTGGTTCGAGTGCCAGCTGTGTCAGTTGGCATGCGTGGAGTTTGCATGTTCTACCCCGTGTTTGCGTGAGTTTGCTCCGGGTGCTCCGCTTTCCCCCACAGCCCAAAAACATGCGCTATAGGTAAATTAAATAAGCTAAATTGGCCGTAGTGTATGTTCAATTCAATTCAATTCATCTTTATTTGTATAGCGATACAAATATATAGCGATTTATTTGTATACAATGTAGATTGTATAAGCAGCTTCACATAGAAGATTATAGTGAATTGAAACAGTGTCAGTTCAGTTTTCAGTGTTTAATTTCAATTCAGTTTAGTTTAGCTCAGTTCAGTGTGGTTTATTCACTACTGAGAGTCCAAACACTGAAGGTCAAATCCATCGATGCGCAGCTCTACAGATCCCGAACCATGCAAGCCAGTGGCGACAGCGGCGAAAAAAAACTTCACCAATTGGCGAAAGTGAAGATTTAAAAAACCTCGATAGAAACCTGGCTCAGTTGGGTGAAAGATGTGTGTGTGAAAGAAGGTGTATGGGTGTTTCCCAGTGTTGGGTTGCAGCTGGAAGAGCATCCGCTGTGTAAAACATAAGCTGGATAAGTTTGCGGTTCATTCCGGTGTGGTGACCGCTAATGAATAAAGGGACTAAGCCGAAGGAAAATGAATGAATGAATGAATGAATGAATGAATGAATGAATGAATGAATGAATGAATGAATAATAATAATAATAATAATAATAATGATAATAATAATAATAATAATAATAATAATAATAATAATAATAATAACAATAAAAAAGTAGTTATGCTTAAAACAATGTCAAATATATTACTTCTGACATTGTTTTATTACAAACTTAAATATATTTGAAAAGTTTAAGGACATGAAGCACTAAATATGAATTCCATAAAATTGCTTAAATTCCCTCATTATTATTATTATTATTATTATTATTATTTGTGTAGCTATTTCTCTAACATGGTAAACAAAAAACAAAACAACAACAACAAAAATACAGTAATATTATAATGCGTAGGGCTAATGTTGGTTGAATAGACTTTAAATTGGTCCTAAATTGGCAAACAATTCTGCTTCTCATTGTTTTTTGTCAGAATTTTGCATGCTCAAACTTTAGTTTACAAATGTTGTCACAGGCATGTACTTTTTATGAGCTTGGTTGTAAATTGTTTAAATCGTGGGTGTCAAATTACATTGCTGGAGGGCCACAGCACTGCTCAGTTTAGCTTTAGCTCTGAAGGTAGGTCTCAAATCGCATACTTATACACTACTCTACACCATTTCGTAGTATGAATAGTGTAAGTAGTGCGTTCACAATGAAAACTCTAAAAGAATAAGTGCACTTTAATTACCCGGATGATGCACTTATTCAATCGTTAAAATGAAGTGTGGATTGTTGGACACTTACGCACTCACCGACCGCAGCTTTGCTCACATAGCAGAAGGGGCGGAGCTTTCAGGTGCTCATGTTGGATTACTTTATTTTGGATTGTGAGAGCAAATTTCTCCTATGAGTGTGATTATAGCGCCTCCCGATGGTGAATGCGGTTATACTCATGGCAGGTATTATTTGGTAGTTTGGTAATTTATTTCACTAATTTCACTAATTAAGGTTTGAATTTCTGCTTAGTAAAAAAAAATAGTGTTCCATTTGAAACGACACTACATATACAGTACTATGCTGTTGAGTGTGTAAGTGCATAGTGTATAGTGTGCCATTTGGGACGCAGCTTCAGTAAAGTTTAATAAACTAATTTTGAGTGGAACATAAGCAGATCAGTGACATGGCTAATCCATCATTGACAATCATATAATTATCCAATCAGCACTAGAACAAGCCCCTATAAATAATCAGGTATATCCTACACCGTTATCTTTAGCATCCCTCCACCACCACATCTCCACACTTTCAAATTAATTTACTTGCACTCAGACCCCTCTCACTCTCTCTTCTGAGAGGGGAATAACACGAGTTGGAAACAGCGGCTTTGAACTCCTCTGGGAAAACACCTTGTGAGGTGAGTTCAGAAAGGAGTTCGGCTTTATTTTCAGCTTTTGCTGCAGCAGACGAAACAGATATTTTGTGTGTTTTTGCTACTTGCAGCAAATCTTTTTTTTAAATCGATTTAATCGCTCGAACGACAGAGAATCAATAAAAGCTTTCACTTCAGCTTCCATATTTCCTCCCCCTCACGCAAATTTTTATCACATTCACGAGAGAAAAAAACGTTTTACTCACCAAATTTGATGTGCAGACAAACTAAAAGCAGATGAGCTTTCACAATAACTTAAGGATGAGTCCCCAAATTATGTTAGATAGCGAGGAGCCCCCAAATTATGTTAGATAGCGAGGAGCCCCCAAATTATGTTAGATAGCGGAAGCACCACAATACGTACATAAAGATAAGGATGACCGTCTATTAAAAGAGGTCACCCGGAGTCTCCTTTCCTGCTCCCCAAGCACACACGCACAGGCCAAGTTGTCGAAAAGGGGTAATCGATTCATTAAACATAAAAATTTCCAATATCAAAAACCAAAGGTGGTAAGGGAACAAAAGGCCAAAACAACAAACAAAACAAAGTACGCTACCTAATATTAAGCGTCTCTTACCTAAACCAAAAATAAAGATTTGTAAATAAAACAACAATTTTACCCTCCTTGTCTATCTTTTAAACAGGAGAAAAAGTGACAAAAAAAGGGCCTTCTCATATATCGTTAAGCAGTTAACAGAGTATCTCACCAGTTGACTTTGAAAAGGTTTCAGGCAGAAAATAAAAACTCAGTCACGACTCACAGCTAATGCAAAATACCGTCTTATTACCGTATTTAACAGAGTATCTCACCAGATGATTTTAAAAAAGGGTTTTGGACATAAAGATTTTACTGCTGCACAGAGAACTTAAAGCGATCTGCTCACACACACAACACAACAGCGAGGGGAAACAGGAAGAGAACTCATCGAACAGCGCCAACAGCTTGCTTTTATAATTGGCGCCCCCCCTTTCACTGCTGCACCTGATCTCTGCTCATGTGGAGAGAGAGAAAGAGATAGATAAGGGAGGATACAACACACAGGCACAATACACACCAGCATTGTCAAAATAAAGTTACTCAGTAACTCAATAACAGCACCCCAAATATGCCTAAATGACTGTCAATTATCTGTAAGTGCGAACTCTTGAATCAAACACACCTGATCAAACAAATTGAGTCATTCGGGCTTGTTTGAAATCCACATATAAAGCTGTGGTCACACGCGATTGGTCCATATTTAAAATTTCTGTCCAGAGAGGTCATGTTTTGACCCTCGATGGGTCTCACTCAGTCAAGTGATGCTATTTCGCAGGTCAGAGTTCACCAAGCTTGAACTTTGCAACGCACGAACTGCGAAACTAGTCGCACGAGCTTGCGTTTCCGGTCTGACGCATTCACATGCGTATCAATGGAAGTCCATGGGGAGAAAAATCCAGTCTGACCGCAGCTTGAGTGTGTTGAGCAGGGTTGGAACCAAATTCTGCAGGGCTGTGGGCCTCCAGGAACTGAATTTGACATGCCTAGTTTAGATTATTTCATAATATATTTGTGTTGATAAGATTTATAAAACATGTACATATCCTAAATGAATGACTGCCATTCAACAGATTTCCATGTGTTTGTATGGTCTTGTCTACAGTTTCAGCTCCAGATGTTTGACATAGTCTGCAGTACATCATGGGCCAGCCGGGATAAGTGCTGTGAACTCCCGGGATTGGTAAGAACCCATCAATTGGTATTTTGTATTAATATATACTTTATCAAATCATATAAGCCACATGGTAATCAGCTTACATAATACGCTTTTTCTTTCTCTGGTAAGGCCCAGACATTTAAATCCAATCCTGAGCGCAATGTGAAACTCAAATACGACTAGCACATTGGGTGATCATTATGATATTCTGAGAGTCAATCAGAAACATGTACCAATGCCTCGGTCAAGTAGTTTGCTGCCTGCTGTTTGTTTTTCGCATGCACATATAAAACTGTCATCAGCATACATTTGAATACTAATAGAAGGACAGACTTGTGGCAGGTCATTTATGCACACACTAAACAGGATAGGGTCCAAAATTGATTCTTGAGGAACTTTACAGTTACAGATTCTTTACACTGACTTACACATTTCCAAGATGCACACATTGTCCCCTGTTTGCCAAATATGAAGTCATCTATTTAATAGCCTCTAAGGAAAAGCGTTTACTTTGAGTGTAATACCTCATGATTTACTGTGTCAAATGCCTTTTTTAAATAAAAAAAACACTGCTACCTTAAAATCACTTCTATTACTCTACCACTATCAAGCTTGGATTTCATATTCTTCAAAAGATAACAGCTAGCAGATTCATTTGAGTGATTAGATCTAAATCCAAAGTCAGTTAGAATTGATTATTGATGCATTGATTGTTGTGACATTCATTTAACTGCTTTCACTAATCTTATCAGTGGGCCATAATCACTCTTTCTTTCTTTCGTTTGGATCTATTACTTGACACATGGTCCAAAAAAAACAACAACAAAAAAACATTAATACTTAAATAATACCTATAGAGCAATGCTCTCAAACTCAATTTATGGAGGGTCACAGCTTTGCATAGTTTAGCTCCAGCCACCTCCAACTCACACCTGCTTAATAGTCTCTAGTAGTCTTGAACACCTTGGTTAGTGGGATCAACTGTGTTTGATTAAGGTTGGAGAAAAACTGTGCAGAGCTGTGGCCCTCCAGGAATCAAGTTTGAGAGCTATGCTCTAGAGTACTGTCTATTTTAGCAAAAAAACTAACTAAAGTTAGTAAACTTACCCTCATACTCGAGTAAAAAAACTGCATATACTGGTGAGGTATGTTTTGATGCTGGTATGCTGGTCTTGCTGGTTTTAGTGCTGGTCTTGCTGGTTTTTCAATGCTGGTTTTGCTGGTCTCGATGCTGGTTTTGCTGGTCTCAATGCTGGTCTTGCTGGCCTGAGTGCTGGTCCTGACCAGCATTAAACCAGCAGGACCAGCATTGAGACCAGCAAGACCAGCATTAAAACCAATAAGACCAGCATCAAGACCAGCAAAATCACCATTGAAACCAGCAAGACCAGCATCAAAACATAGCTTACCAGTACCCTGCTAAAAAAAACAGCTTAAACCAGCCTAAGCTGGTTGGCTGGTTTTAGCTGGTTGACCAGCCTGGTTTTAGAGGGGTTTTGGCCATTTCCAGGCTGGTTTCCAGCCATTTTCAGCCTGGTCTTAGCTGGTCAGGCTGGAAAATGACCAGCTTAAACCAGCTAAAACCAGCTTGACCAGCCTGGTTTAAGCTGGACATAGCTGGTTTTGGCTGGTCAAGCTGGTTTTAGCTGGTCAACTCCCAGCCTGACCAGCTAGGACCAGGGTGGAAATGGCTGGAAACCAGCCTGGAAATGGCCAAAACCCCTCTAAAACCAGGCTGGCCGACCAGCTAAAACCAGCCAACCAGCTTAGGCTGGTTTAAGCTGGATTTTTCAGCAGGGTATTTGCTGTTTTTTTTTCAGCAGGGCCTGGTTTAATTGTTTAATTTAATTGAGAATTCAAAGGCATTCAAAGGTCGCAGGTTTGAGTCTCTTGATTATAGGTGGAGGAGTAAATAACCAGTGCTATCACCACTATCACCACCCTCAATACAATGCTGAGGTGATTCCTTTAGTAAGGCACCGAACCTCTTGTTGAGTCATTTAGGTAAAAGCATCTACTAAATGCTTAAATGTAAATTCACTTTTACAATCTGTTACAAAACCAAGCTTACTTTAACTGAACTTTGTGCATTAGGATTGTTAGTTAGCATTGTAGTTAGTCGATCTACTGCAGCTAGTGATTTTTGAGCTTAAGCTTTTGCACTTCAGCATTAGCACATATACTGTGTACTGTGGTAGTTGACATTTTAGCAAACAAGCTACCTTTTATACTCTAGCCATATAAATGTCAAATTTAGTTGTTTAACATTTTAGTAAATTAAGATACTTTGTGTCAAACTTTTCGTTGTGCTTTAGCATTAAAGCAAATTGACATATTTTAGCTAACAAACTTTCAATCATACTTTAGCATTATGGCTAATTGACACACTTTAGCTAACAAACTTTCAATCTTACTTTAGCATTATGGCTAATTGACATACTTTAGCTGACACATTTTTAAGTCATACTTTAGCATTAAAGCTAATTGACATACTTTAGCTAACAAACTTTCAATCATACTTTAGCATTATGGCTAATTGACACACTTTAGCTAACAAACTTTCAATCTTACTTTAGCATTATGGCTAATTGACATACTTTAGCTGACACATTTTTAAGTCATACTTTAGCATTAAAGCTAATTGACATACTTTAGCTAACAAACTTTCAATCATACTTTAGCATTATGGCTAATTGACACACTTTAGCTAACAAACTTTCAATCTTACTTTAGCATTATGGCTAATTGACATACTTTAGCTGACACATTTTTAAGTCATACTTTAGCATTAAAGCTAATTGACATACTTTAGCTAACAAACTTTCAATCATACTTTAGCATTATGGCTAATTGACACACTTTAGCTAACAAACTTTCAATCTTACTTTAGCATTATGGCTAATTGACACACTTTAGCTGACACATTTTTAAGTCATACTTTAGCCTTATAGCTATTGTACATACTTTGGCTGACAAATTTCTGTTTTTAAACTTCTCTGTTACCATCTTAATAGTAATGTCTTGCAGTTTTATGTTAATAATATCAAAATGGTCAATGTTCTCTTCCTGTCTCTTTCAGTTTAAAGCATGACAGAATGTTCTGTTAGTGATTTTCAAACCAGCCATTCTGGCAATTGTCCCTAACTTTAAAGATCCATGACTGTTCTACAAATAATTCAATTATGTAGTCTTGTTGCAGACAAATAGACTTGGTCCTCCATGGATAGGAAGAACAATATCTCCAGATCACTTGCTGTGTTTGTGCGCTTGCGAATTAATGACTTGAGGGAATTGCACAGACACCCTTGGTTGACTTGGACAAATAAAGTTCTGTTAGATTCCTAGGGAGGAAATAGTCTAGTGTTTGAAATGTTGTACAACATGTTGTTTTGTTTGTGTTTTCCTCAGAGAGTAGAAGAGGACTGTCCTGCCATGCCCCATGCTTGCACCTGTGCTCAGGACAGCAAAGGACCACCTGGACCCTCTGGACCACCGGTAAAAAACAAACAAAAAAAAACCACTGCTTTCAGCTCACACATATATCCAGACTCAGAATGGCTGAAGTAAACTTGATCACAGTGGGTGGGTTGTGGAGATTTGTAACTCAGGGTTTGCAATTATAATTGAGCTATAATGGTGGCAGTGAGTGCTGAGATAACAGTTGTTGTTAGCTTTAGTACAAAACGTGATTTACAACATAAAAAAGGAGAGAAAGAAAAATTTGTTTCTTGACTTTTTTATTTTTTAAATATGATGTTTTGCAATCAGGTTTTAAGACACAAATATTAAAAAATGTCAATACCAACCATTTCATAGTATAATACGTAAACAGTAAAATAAAACACTTGTTTACCAGTTTCATAAAACTAGCTAATACTTTAGATGACATAAATGTCAACATTTAGCTGGCAAATTTACTGTCATTCCTCACAAAAATGTTAAGTTATCGTAAAAAAAAACATGGGAAATTTGTGGTTACCATGGTTTAAATATAAATTTGTGTCCTGTGTGTTTGATTGATTGATTGATTGATTGATTGATTGATTGATTGATTGATTGATTGATTGATTGATTGATTGATTGATTGATTGATTGATTGATTGTAGTAAGACCATGGTTAAATCTATCATTACAGTTGGTGTACTTTGGTTTACAATCCAAACTTTAAAAGTTAAATATTAAAGCCAGCTAACATATTTTAGCTGTTAAACTTGCATTAAACATTAAACATACATTATCATTAAAGCTTAATGACATTCTTCATCTGACAAACTCATATTTTATATGTAAGTTGATACTTAACCCTGCTGAAAAAAACAGTATATGCTGGTAAGGTATGTTTTGATGCTTGTATGCTGGTCTTGCTGGTTTTAGTGCTGATCTTGCTGGTTTTTTAATGCTGGTTTTGTTAGTCTCGATGCTGGTTTTGCTGGTCTCGATGCTGGTCTTGCTGGTTTCAGTGCTGGTCTCAATGCTGGTCTTGCTGGCCTGAGTGCTGGTCCTGACAATACCTTACCAGTATATGCTGGTTTTTTCAGCAGGGAAGATGACAGCCTTGTCATCACCATTAAAGCTAGCCTAACTAACAAACCTGCTGTAAGATTTTAGCATTAAAGCTGACATACTTTAGCTGGCAATCTCAGTGTAATTTTTCCACAGTAAAGCTAGCTGACAAACTTCTACTGGCAAGCTCAATGAAAAACTGGCAGCTTTAGCATTAAATTTATTTGACATACTTTACCTGACAAACTTCTGTGACAATTTAGCATTAACACTTGATAGACCTGCTATTTAGCATTACTGCTAACTGACAAACTTCAGTTGACAATCCCACTGTTATCTATTCACATTAAAGAGCCCCTATTGTAGGTTTTTGAATATGACCTTTCATGCAGTGTGTAACACAACATTAAGTGAATGAAAACATCCAGCTGAGGTTCAAATCCGAAAGTGCACCGTATTTAAAACTATTGATTCTTTAGCAAAATAGTTAACTCAAAGTTGAATAAATTAATTGAGTTGGGTTTGGATCTTTTGCTTGAACACATCGACGTTGACAAGGTACATCACCAAATATGTAGTTCCAGATCCGGTAAAATGTGAACGCGCATTCCCTTCAGACACTTGCGGAGCGCAGGGGATCACGGGACTGATCATGACGCGAAGATGACGATCACTAACAGACGGAGATTCGGCTGTGGGAATAAAGGGTTAAAGTTCATTTTTACAAAATTACCACAGTATAAATAGGCAAAATCGGAGCTCTTTAAATTGTGTTGAGCAAATTTAGCTGGCCAGCAAATTTAGCATTAAAGCTAGCTGACATAGTTTAGCTGACAAACTCATTTTTTACTTTGACATTAAAGTTTCCTGGCATAGCTACTTTGACTTTAGCATTATTGCTAACTGACATACCTTGACATGACAAACGTATCATTGTTTAACCACAATAACCATGCTATTTGGTTTTATTTGTAGTTTAACCCTTAATTTTCACATGGGTTGTTTACATACTTCCTGAACTACTATGCGTTAACATACTTTAGCTGACAAACGCAGTCTTGTACACTACCTGACAAATGTCTTGTCGTCAATCCCAGCAGTAAGAGCAACAAATAATCACTTCTAGTCGATCATTTGCAGAAGTGGCAGATGGTAGATTTTTCTGATGAATCATCTGTTGAACTGCATCTCAATCATCACAAATATTGCAGAAGACCTATTGGAACCTGCATGGACCCAAGATTCTCACAGTAATCAGTCAACCCTGCTGAAAAATCCAGCTTAAACCAGCCTAAGCTGGTTGGCTGGTTTTAGCTGGTTGACCAGCCTGGTTTTAGAGGGGTTTTGGCCATTTCCAGGCTGGTTTCCAGCTATTTCCAGCCTGGTCTTAGCTGGTCGGGCTGGGAGTTGACCAGCTAAAACCAGCTTGACCAGCCAAAACCAGCTATGTCCAGCTTAAACCAGGCTGGTCAAGCTGGTTTTAGCTGGTTTAAGCTGGTCGTTTTCCAGCCTGACCAGCTAAGACCAGGCTGGAAATGGCTGGAAACCCGCCTGGAAATGGCCAAAACCCCTCTAAAACCAGGCTGGTCGACCAGCTAAAACCAGCCAACCAGCTCAGGCTGGTTTAAGCTGGATTTTTCAGCAGGGAAGTTTGGTGATGGAAAAATCATGGTTTAGGGTTACATTTAGTATGGGGTGTGCAAGAGATCTGCAGAGTGGCAACATCAACAGAGGTGGCAACATCAACAGCCTGAGGTATCAAGACATTTGTGCTGCCCATTACATTACAAACCACAGGAGAGAGCAAATTCTGCAGCAGCATAGCGCTCCTTCTCATACTTCAGCCTCCACATCAAAGTTCCTGAAAGCAAAGAAGGTCAAGGTGCTCCAGGATTGGCCAGCCCAGTCACCAAACATGAACATTATTGAGCATGTCTGGGGGAAGATGGAGGAGGCATGGAAGATGAATCTAAAGAATCTTGATGGAGTACTGCAAGAACACTTTTTTTGCCATTCCAGATGACTTTATTAATAAGTTATTTGAGTCATTGCAGAGATGTATGAATGCAGTCCTCCAAGCTCATGGGGGTCATGCACAGTAATTATTTATTTTTCCACTGCACCATGACTTAATATTCTATATTGTACATCATTTCTGTTAAGTGACAAGACTTTTGTCTTAGCAAAGTCAGACCTCAATGTCCTAATTACATAATTTTAAATCAAGGCATGATCATATTTTATTTTGGTAAAATAAGTGTAATCTAGAGGCCTTTGCCTTTCATATAAGCCACTTCTGATTCCAAATGATCAACTAGAAGTCAAGCTATTATTTGTAGTTCCTAAAACTTGGATAGGCCACAAGACTTTTGTCAGGTAGTGTACATTAAATACTTGAA
The DNA here is from genome assembly GCA_903798195.1 of Danio kyathit. Lineage (NCBI taxonomy): Eukaryota > Metazoa > Chordata > Actinopteri > Cypriniformes > Danionidae > Danio > Danio kyathit. The sequence continues at coordinate 24,519,163 of LR812534.1, read as the reverse complement.
ACACAGAATTGTTCTATATTACTATGCAAAAAATTCCCTTCAGATTTGTTCACATGATGATGATTAAATATTCAATAATAATACTTAATGGCTTTTTGTGCCTTAATGGCCTTTCTGTTTTTAGCTTAAACCACAAACCTTTAGAGAAAACACAGAACATGTTAAGAAGGAGCATGACAAGATTAAAGATATAAAATGAAATGAGAATAGTAGGAGATTGTGGAAAAAGTCCCAGCATTAGATTGCTCAATTCAGCCCGTGCTGCAGGTTGAACTCGATATGGCGGGAACAAATAAATGAGCTCATTTGGAAGGCAGCATCGTATGCACCCTGAGGGAAAATGTATTTCTGAAGCTTCGAAAAGGCCATGGTGTATAAACAGCAGCTCTTTTGAGAAAGTCATTACTTGGAGATCGATTTATCAAAAGCGATTAGTCCACTCCTGTCCTGTCTGCATTTATAGATTCCTTTATCCATACGAGCCCATTTGCTTGACCAAGAGCTGGTTGCACTGAAAACGATTGCATTTCAGTTTTGTATACATTATTTCTGCATCTTGATATTAATATTACTGTCATGCATTTTGAAAGCTTTTCTATGATTACACTGGCCGCTTGGATAAATCAAGAATGTCCTGTTAAGTCAACATATGCGTCTCTCATATGAATATTTATGCTTCTGTATTCACGGCCTCCACCACAGCAAAAATGTGTTTTGAGCAAGCTCATGAATCAAATTTGACCATAGCTTTCAATGATAAGAACTACCTTACTGCAGCTGTGGCCAGTGGGGATGCAATTAAAGTAAACACAGGAAAAGGAAGACGTGAAAATGGGATTAAATTACTAGCGCTGTGGGGAGGGGGGCAAGAGTTCGTGAGGGTCTTAAACAGGGAAAGGTCAAGGACACTCTCTAGTGACCCACAGGCAGATTCCATCTTTGAAAAGTACATAGATTGCCAAATGGACAGTAGCTACTTTCCAAAAACAAAACTTGAAGGACCATTTTAAGAAATCACAGGCGTTCTATTTACACTTACTGTATGTTTAATTATTTTGGAGACACTATAATTAAAATTGACCAACAAATGAGTAAAATAATTGAAGCAGGTCCCATGCTCTAATGCAGTACATGCAGTACATATATATATTTATTTTAATGAATACATAATTAGGAAAAAAATAAATAAAAATACTAGTATTAAAGTGTGAAGTGGTAATGTAAAATAGGGCTGCATGATATTTTGTGATATTAATACAATTTCACCAGATGACTTAAAGGGCCATGAAACCCCCCTGTCTCAGCAGGGTGTTTTCACACCTCTAGTTTGAAAAAAGTCAGGAAAGTTGGGCGTGTCCAGCTCTGGGAGTGTGGGAGTGTCGAGGGAGGGAAAGAGGGTAAAATTTGCATAGAAGGGAGTTTCCACTTGGCCATGTGCTGATCACAGGCAAAAGAAACACAGAGGCTTTGATACCGCACGGCGAATGGGAGAAAAAAATCCTCCGCATTTCTCTGTAACTTATGTACTCGGTAGGTAGCGTCAGAAAGCAGTGTGTGTATAGACTATCCTGTCACAAAATGCGGCGAAAATCCTGCACAACGGGAATAGTTTGTGTTTATGTTTACACTCGGAGAGCAGCATTAGCGGATCTTTCAGTCTATGATATTGTACTGTAATATTGCAGTGATATTAACATACTGTAAACTTAGTAACTAAATCATTTTGACTGAGGTATGTCTTTAAAAACTAATAAAGCACTGCTGAAAATACGACTAACTTTGCAATCTGGGTTAAACAAAGAACACTGCACACACTTACCTAATCTGTAGCGACAGGACAATCAAACTGGAGCTGTGTCTTTTTATTTAAAGGAGACGAGCGGCAAATCCGGATTTCACCATTTCCAGATGAGAAAAACTCTCGGGTAAAAATGTTCCTTACAAACGCGTTTCTGTCGCGTGTCGCGTGCACTGTAATCCACACGTGAGTCCAGCTGCTCTCTCATAGAGGGAAAATGAAAACAAAACCTTGTTGCAGCACACCGACGACCCATGTCTGCAAATTCTTGTTCTTTCACTTGTTTTAGCAACACAACGTGGCGTCTCTCTGCCGTCTGTACAGTGTATACAGTCTCCGGAGCTATCATGCATATTAATGAAGTTTCACGTCATACACAATAGAGCGCGCTGATTGGTTTGAAGCACGTCTTTCTCATGAATTAATGCCGCTCACTCAAATGCGTCAGAACGTCCTCAAAAAGACAGACAGCCACTCTCCTGGCTGGATTTACCCCTAAGTATCTCATGGCCGTGACGTAGCTTCAAAAATTATTTTCAAACCGGAAGAACGAATTTGCTCAAAATAACGCAAAAACAACCAATTTTCACTTTTTAGTGCAATATATGTGTCCTAATAGTGTTTATAGCAGCGTGGGACACATATACTGTATGACTGTCAACATCTCAAAAAAAAGTGTTTTGGTGTTTCGTGACCCTTTAATGTCCCTATTTGGAAATAATTTATAATGTTAGATCAATTGGGATGATTCTCCAGTGTGAGTGCATCTCTATTAAAATCTAAAACAATCTATAACATTTTTGGGGTTCCCTGACACATTTTCATAGTTGTCTGTCCTATTTGCAGTGCATTTCTTTATTTGCATGTGTTGTGAGTATTTTCATGCATAACACTCTATAAATACAGTCAAGAAACGATGCAATTGAAATAAAGTGTTTTATCGTTTCCTGAATCTAGCAATATTCAAGTACAGTAACTGAATGATAAAAATAATTCTATAAAATTAATTAGAGTTAAGGTCCCAAATGGTACAATTTCTTATACCTGAATGCTTTTAAAGTCATTGTACAATCACAGGAATCAAAAACATGTGCAAATGATAAATTATAATACAAACTGAACATTGCATGTATCCTGTGATGTGACCATTGTGAATGATCACATTGCGGTATCGATGCTGAAACGAAATATTATGCAGCCCTAATGTAAAAGAGAAAATAACTAATATGTGAAAATGTTAAACTACAGATTGTTTCCTGTGAGGGTTGGGTTCAGGGGCAGGGTTGGGTTAGTGGGATATATTATACTGTTAATACAGTATAAAAATCATAATGTTTATGGGAAGTCCCCATAAATATAGCTGTGTGTGTGTGTGCATGTGCGTGTGTGTACGTGAGCATTTTATGCTCTAAATTACATTTCCTTTCATTTATTCATTTTCTTTTCGATTTAGTCTCTTTATTAATCCGGGGTCACCACAGCGGAATGAACCGCCAACTTATCCAGCATGTTTTACGCAGCGGATGCCCTTCCAGCTTCCAGCTGCAACCATACACACTCATTCACACACATACACTACGGACAATTTATTTCAATTCAATTCACCTTTATTTGTATAGCGCTTTTACGATGTAGATTGTGTCAAAGCAGCTTCACATAGAAGATTATAGTAAATTGAAACAGAGTCAGTTCAGTTTTCAGTGTTTAAGTTTAGTTCAGTTTAACTCAGTTCAGTGGGGTTTAATAATCACTACTGAGAGTCCAAACACTGAGGAGCAATTCCATCGATGCGCAGCTCTACAGATCCCGAACCATGCAAGCCAGTGGCAACAGCGGCGAGGAAAAAACTTCACCGGCGAAAGTGAAGAATTAAAAAAAAAACCTCGAGAGAAACCTGGCTCAGTTAGGGGTAGGGGTGTCTCAATTTAGGCCCAATCCCAATTCTACCCCTTAGCCCTTCCCCTTACCCCTACCCCTCGTTTTGCGCGTTCCTGTGAGAGGTAGGGGTGTCCCAATTCTTTTTAGCTTGAAGGTGTAGGGCTAAGGGGAAGGGGTATATAACCCTTCGAATTAAGATTTTTCTGGATCACACTCGAAACCAAGGAGTAAGAAAATTTCCCAGAATACACTAGCCACAATGGCAGGATCGCTGCACCCGGAAGTTATGAGATGCACAAATTAGTATTTTTTTTGTCATTATTACAAATTTTTACGACAAATAAGCACATGTTTTAAAATATTCATAATCGCATTCGTGTTTTACCATCAAAAACTGCTAAAATAAAAACCACTAAATTTCGCAATCTATAATCCCTAATAATAACTCCTGTACAGCAGTTCCACAACATTCTGACACTTGATGACACTCGAATACCCTGTCAGTAAGGTCTAGTGGCTGGGAATGAGCTTATTACAGTGTCTGTAATGTTAATGTTGTTTTTTGTGGGTTTACATAGATGAATATGGCCATCGTGTAAAATACACAGTACAGTTACAATCTTATTGCCACATTATTTTGTTATGATAACATGATATATGCCTTCAGTGATTTCTTGAAGATAAATATGCAAAAATAACACAACTGGAATAACTACAGCAGTGGCGGTCGCCTGATCTTATATTAAGCAAGAGATCTCGATGACATATGATGACGTGTGCAGGTGCTGTAGTGCTGTCCCTTTTCTTAGGGGTAAATTTTGAAGCCCTTCTCCTTCACACTCGGTTTTAAGGGCCAAGGGGAAAGGGTAGGGGTAGGAGTACAAAAATAGAATTGGGATTGGGCCTTAGTCTACCCGATTCACCTATACCACATGTCTTTTTTGACTGTGGGGGAAAACAAAGCACCTGGATGAACACGGGGAGAACATGCAAACTCCACACAGAAACGCCAACTGACACAGCCAAGACTCGAACCAGCAACCTTCTCGCTGTCTGGCTACCGTGCTACCCACTGCACCATCGTGTAGCCACATTTATTTTATTTTTTTTAAATATTATCAGTAGATTGTAGAACAAAACAACTAAGGATGTCCCGATCAGGTTTTTTTGCCCTCGAGTCGGAGTCATGTGACTTTAAGTATCTACCAATACCTAAACCCGATCCGATACTTCTATAATACATAAAAAAAGAATAAAGAAGAGCAAAGAAACAGATCCAGAATGTTCCTTATTTTTTTGTTGAATTCACCTTATCTTAACATTCAACATCTCTGTTGACAAACAGAGCACTTCTGTGAGCTTGAACAATCAAGTAATAAATAACACAAATTCTTCACTTTTGGACTTTAGCTCAACAGTAAATATAAAAAAAAATCTAATAAGCATAAGAAATCCAGGGTTCTCTACAAAGGTACAAAATGGCTCTACAAAATGGCAGGTCACTCATTGCGATCATTTATGCTATCTTGGCTGTGATGTCCTGTGTCTTTGCGTGGCCACAGACATTTTTTTCTATCCTCTTCAAACTACCCTGCAGCGTGAGCTAACTCGTCTTCGGTTGGGTTGCCTGGGTACCTTGCCGTGTTGTGTTGGGTGTTTGTTTTTGAGGTGAACCTTTTCAGGTTTGTTGTGTTAAATGTAGTCTTTTTCTTTCCACCTCTTGCAATCGCAAGTTTACATATCTCACAGTTTGCTATGGCAATGTTGTCGTGCGTTGGGACAAGGCCGCAGTGATGATATACAGCCACATTGCACTGCTACGAGTGTGATATTGTATTTATACAACAGTTCGACGGCATAATCATACATAATCGTAAACTACTTTTTTCCGCCATTCATTCACATCTGCAGCTGACGTCAGAACAGCAAAAGCCGTTACTCATTCACGTTATGTCATTTTAGAGCTAGTACTTGTATGATTCTCTAGCGTAATATCTAAGTGATAACAAAACAGGTGATTTTGCTGACATTTTAAGATTATAAGGCTGAACTGCATGAAATGTCATCAGTCTACAGAGATATCTCCCAGTATTTCTCTGTTGCAATCGGGAGATCACAATATTACTATGGTATAAATACAGCACTACAACATACAAAAGAGAGAGGTTGACTTAGAAAGTCATTTACCTGTTTAATAATGATTGGATCAGCTGTTGTTTAAAATTACGCTGTTTTCTCTTAGGGCTTATTATGCTGTCTCTGTCGCCATCTTGTGGATGAACATCATAAACCATCTTTGCTTAAAGACAGGCTAATGGCCGTCAACGTGCTGTCTCTGAGAAATGATAAATATTTTAAAATAGCCACTAATAAATAAACTGCATAGTTGCAATCTAAACAACTTCTTTATAGACTAAAAAGCCTTAAAAGTACATTATGTTGCCCAACAGCTGCAATATTTGTCAAACTGTAGAGTGTCCTCTGCTTGTTGCTGTTTGTGGGCGAACTAATACACAAGGGTGACGGGTGAAGAGGCAGTACTGAGTACTGTTACTGGCAGAATATCGCACGGCTATTAGCCAATCAGATTCAACAACCAGACTGAACTGTTGTGTATATATATATATATATATATATATATATATATATATATATATATATATATATATATATATATATATATATATATATATATATATATTAGAGTCCTGATCACGAGGTAACGTCCGACTCTGATCGAGTCTGAAACCGCATGATCTGGCCCGGTTTTCGATAAAAACAACTATTTGTAAAAATTGTAAAATCAAATTTTGAAAATAATAAAAAAACTATATGTCATGTTTTCACATGTTCATATTCATAATAAGACAACAAAATGCCTCACAAATGTGTCATTGCTAGGACGCCTATTAGATACTAGTGAAAAACACTATACAAATAAACTTGAATTATTTCCTAAGAGCTGAGAAATCAATATTAGGTGGAATTGCAACAAACACAAAAAATTTAACATTTGATATATGTATATTTGTGTGTGTGTGTGTGTAGTTAGGGGGGCTATTTATAATAATAAATATAGATTTGAAGTAATCCCAAAGCCTTCTTTGAAGTGAGCTGAGTTCCTTGTAGTGTTTTCTTTTAAAATATACTCCAATATGCTTTGTTTTAGAAAAGGTCACAGTCTGTGATGGTTAGGACACTGCTTATATAGGCAGTGAGGATTTGAGCTGGTGTTTACAATCTCTGTCTTCATATACTGTATGCCACAGCTGTTGTCATGAAAACCTATTTGCGTATTTGTCTAATTGTGTGTGTCTGACTTGCAGGGTGGTCCTGGTATCAGAGGTTCAAGAGGAGATCGGGGGGAGCCAGGCCTGACGGTAAACTACACATACTTTCCCATATGTATCTCTCATCTCATATGCAGGGCCACCCAGAGTTGTCATGATTTTCTGAATAGACAAACGCTCAAATGTGAAAATCTATAAATAAACACAATGCATGTGCCTCCATGTTGTTTTTGGAATGTGCGAGTGAGTAAATCTCACCCTCTCTCGTTCTGCTTTTTCTGAGAGCTTGCTTTGTTTATTTGTGGCTCTCCGTCCAACTGTAGTTTCCTCTACAGAAAAGTCCCTCCAGATGTGTGTGCGCGCGTGTGTGTATGTGTGTGTGTGTGTGTGTGTGTGTGTGCGCATGGAAGTCCAAATAAAGCTGAAGCAGACATCATTTCATTTCACGCTCCAAAAATTCATGTAAACTTGGTCCAAATGACCATGGCTAAGAAGTTTGTCACAAGCTAGACTGTGACGAGTGTCTTTTGCTTCCTTGATTATTGCATCCCTGATGGAGAAGGAGACTGCAGGGCATTCACACTTTGTTTCAGCAGCTCGGCTGGTGGTAGGCCTTAAACGTTACGTAATTATATTGAGGGAATTAAAGCCGGCAATGAAACTGTGATGATTTTGTAATGTGGTTATTAAGCATCATTAAGATAATGTACTCACTTTATGTTCAAGGGGTCTCAAGGACTGCCTGGGGAGATCGGACCACCTGGACCACAAGGGCCTCCGGGTCCCCAGGGACCAAATGGGCTGTCCATTCAAGGGCAACCGGTAAGCCTGCCAGCAACATTCATTTCTTCTGAAAACTCTAGACACTAGAACTAAAGAAACAGTCATTTTGGCTATTTGAATAACTATGTTAAAATAAACCACATATAACTCTGGCACCTTGACTTTTCCTAAAGGTGTTAAACACAGTTATTTTATTAAAATTGCAAAACACAAAAGAGTTCTGATTATTTCTGAATGGTCAAATTGACATCATGCATTTCATCGTCCACTACTTTTTTCCTGTGGCTTTGATTATGCGTGCCTCTGTTGCCTAGCAACATTCTGCTAACAAAAGCATGACTTTTTGCAAAATATAACTTCTGATATGACTTTCAAACTTTAAAAACAACATATTTGGTGTGGTAAAAAAAGCTTTGCTCTCCTGTTTGCCAGACAAAGTTAGGTACGCACCTTCACAGGTGGTCTATTAACGTGTACACAATTATAAGATACACTCACCGGCCACTTTATTAGGCATACCTTACTAGTACCGGATTGGATCGCCTTTTGCCTTCAGAACTGCCTTAATCCTTCCAGGCATAGATTCAACAAGGTACTGGAAATGTTCCTCAGAGATTTTGGTCCATATTGACATGATAGCATCACGCAGTTGCTGCAGATTTGTCGGCTGCACATCCATGATTCGAATCTCCCGGTCCACCACATACCAAAGGTGCTCTATTGGGGTGAGTTCGGGTGAGTGTGGAGGCCATTTGAGTGCAGTGACCTCATTGTCATGTTCAAGAAACCAGTCTGAGATGATTCGTGCTTTATGACATGGTGCGTTATCCTGCTGGAAGTAGCCATCAGAAGATGGGTACACTGTGTTCATAAAGAGATGGACATGGTCAGCAACAATACTCAGGTAGGCTGTGGCATTGACACGATGCTCAGTTGGTACTAATTGGCCCAAAGTGTGCCAAGAAATATCCCAGAAAAATATAGCAGAAATCGAGACTCATCAGACCAGGCAACATTTTTTCAATCTTCTATTGTCCAGTTTTGGTGAGCCTGTGTGAATTGTAGCCTTAGTTTCCTGTTCTTAGCTGACAGGAATGACACCTGGTGTGGTCTTCTGCTGCTGTAGCCCATCCGCCTCAAGGTTCGACATGTTATGCGTTCTTCTGCATACCTCGATTGTAACAAGTGGTTATTTGAGTTACTGTTATGTTATGCCTTTCTATCCGCTCGAACCAGCCTGGCCATTCTCCTCTGACCTCTGGCATCAGCAAGGCATTTGCGCATACAGAACTGCCACTCACTGGATATTTTCTATTTTTTCCAGACCATTCTCTGGAAACCCTAAAGATGGTTGTGCCTGAAAATCTCAGTAGCTCAGCAGTTTCTGAAATACTTAGACCAGCCTGTCTGGCATCAACAAACATGACACGTTTAAAGTCAATTAAATCTCCTTTCTTCCCCATTCTGATGCTCAGTTTGAACTGCAACAGATTGTCTTGACCATGTTTACTTGCCTTAATGCATTGAGTTGCTGCCATGTGATTGGCTGATTATAAATTTGTATTTGTATATTACAAAGGGTTGTATTTTTAGGGTAATGACATCATAGAATATGATGACAGACATTCAAAGCTTAATTCTACAATCCCAGTAGCTTTTCTATACATCCTTCTATAAAAGGATGTGGTGTTTACTTGCACTTCCAAGACCCACTCTTCCATTTTTGATACATGAAACCATATCAAACAGAAATATGAAAGTAATTCTATTTACCTTGTAATGTACCTAAATGTACATAATGCCACTTAGTAATGCAGAGTTTGTGCAAACATCCACATCAACATGATCTTAAGATGCTTTCTTAAATGCTGTGTTCTCACAACTCATGTTTTGTGTTTATTTTTGTTATCGAGAGGAAAGAGTACAACATATACTTGCATGAAGTAAGCAAGCTAAGAACACGAAAAAGCTTTGCTGTGATTGTATCGGGGCAATAAATTACATTCAGTCTCTTATTACTCATGCTTGTTGTAATCAGCAGTACATTTCTGGCTTCAGTTTTTCTAAGCGCCACCAGTGTCGCTAGTAACAAAGGGGTTTCTAAATTCTACATTTAGCCCCGTTTAAAATGTTCCAAAAATTATATAATCCCAGATGTTTGCAGTGACACTTAAATCCAGAGAGATCTGTCTTGTTAATTGCCTTTTTATTGTTTTTGCCTGTTAATGGAGCAGTGTTACTTTTTTTAGAACCCATGCAAACATAATGCACTTCTTATTTGTTGTTATATATCACTCAAAATGGTAAATCTTGTTGTTTTAAATGACTACAAGAAACTTTTTTATGTAATGTATCAAAACAAGAGTGTTTTAATCCATTTTGACATACAATAACTGTTTACATAAAAAACAAAATCTATAGTTAATGATATAGAGATAATGATAAACAAAACCCTAACCCCTCCATCTTTTTAAAAATAGCTTTAAATATAAAATAAAAACCGCAAAACTAGTAAAATAACAGCATAGAAGTATGTTGATGTTGGAATCAGTTCCATTGTTTTCAAGCTGATGAATGATCTTCGACAGCCAATCAGAATCAATCCTGCTTTAAAGAGCTTCATCGTTTAAAGTGACATCTGAGAAAGCTATAATAAAAAATATTGTGATTTAAATTTGATAAACTTTAATAAGTTAATCATGAACATGATTAGGGTAAAGTGTGACCCATAGGACTGATGTCCATCGGCTGTGGAACTGAACTCCCATGATTTCAGTTTTTTACGCCATCATCAAGCTACAAATTTAATTATTTATTTTTTATATAAGTGACCTCTAGTGGTGAAATGCATCAACTGTGCCTTTAAGCAGAGTTTGTTTTGTTCTTTTTAATAATTTTCCCTTTTTTTCCCTTTTCAATTCTTCTCTCCTCAGGGGGCTCCGGGAGAGAAAGGAGAGAAGGGTGAAATAGGTCTGCCAGGTCCTCAGGTACGAAAAATATATCATCTGCCTGTCTCATCAGCACTCTCAACAGCTTCATAACACCCACACAGGCTCTCATTAGCAAACCCCAACCCCTCCGTCACACAGTTATAATTATCACTGTGCTGTGAGTGTGTCGCTGCCAGTGATAAAAACGCGCATGTGAGTGTGCAGCTTATCTTGGATTGAAGAAAACAGGATTGCAGAAAACTAGAGAAAATACAAACATAGACAATTTCCTTCAGTCGACAGCCTAATAGAATCAACTAATGCCCTTATAGTAGTGTAGTCAAAAGTATCGACTTTAGTACCAATCGATACTGAAATTTTTAAAACGTCAATTTCCCACTAACATTTTAGCGCCATTGATCACATTCATACACACAACTGATTGCTCGACGCAACTTTGAAATGCTCCAGTGTCACTGTGTCGTGTTTGCACTTGGTGAACAGCAGGGAAAATTGGTGAAACGAGAAACCTTCGCAGCCAATCACAGAAATTTCTGTTGAGCATGTGAACGCAATGGCCAATCAGCTGTGTTTAAGAACGCACTCAACAGTGCTGAAATGTTGGCGGGAAATGGATGTTTTTAAAATGTCAGTCCCGACTGGTACCGAACTCGATACTTTTGACAACACTACTTTATACAACACAGGCTCAATGAAAACATGTGCTTCAGCTTCCATTGTTGCGAACACATACTTCAACATAAGTTAAGACTGCAGTTTTAAAATTAACGCAGTATGACGCCAACAGCATTTGTGCAGATTCACACTAATAATATTTACAGAAATATATTATTGAAGACTGACAGATTGTTTTTGTGCAGTTTTTTGCACAACACCAATTAAAAACCACTAAATAGCTTTGTCTATAGTTGGTCAGTTTGCTCGGTAGCTCACCTTGTACAGTGTTGTGCTTCATGGTTCAGAGGTAAAAACAAACTCAAAGTAAAACTACATGGTCACAGTGTGCTTTTTTCCAATGCTTGCTTTTGAAAACATTGTTGTTTACAATTGTTTTTTAGAAAAGCTTTCTATTGATGTACTGTATATTAAGTTAGGATAGGGCAATATTTGTTCTAAATATTACTATGTGAAAATCTGGAATCTGTGGGTTCATACAAATCAAAGTATTGAGAGAATTAATGTCCAAATTAAGTTCTAAGCAATGTAGATTACAAATTGAAAATTGGGTTTTGATACATTTATGGTAGGGAATTTACTAAATGTCTTCATGGAACACAATCTTTACTTAATATTCTAATCGTTTTTGGCATAAAAAAAAATCTCTATATTTTTTTTCTTCGCATGTTATATCATATTGTGTGTTTTACATCATATCATGTATTTTTGGCTATTGCCAAAATATACATTTTCTACATAAGACTGATTTTGTGGTACAGGGTAACATGTAGCATACATTTTTGTTTTTTCTGTTATTATTATTATATATTTTTTTCAAATAAATGCAGTCTTGGTTACCCATATGAGACATTTTTCAAAAACAAAAAAAGTCTTACCTTCCGTAAAGATATTGTAAATAAGGAAACCAAACTTTGACAAGTGACTCTACCTTCTCATTTCAGCTTCACACACATTGCTGATTAATGATAATAAAGTATTTTGACATGAAAATTGTCATTTGAAAGTCTTATTTGAGGGAGAATCTAATGCTGTATGCCTAAACTCAAAAGACAGTTCTGAGCAGGCGGATGAAATTCATAGTTTTGCCTCAAGCAGGCTTTTATGCTTCTAAAGCCTCTTTCAGAAGCCTGTTAAAATTCTCCCTTTTCTGCGACAACCAACTGCTGCTTTTCAGATTTCTGCTGAAAGTGTCACCAAAAGGCTTCACTAAAACATTCACAGTGACAGTTCCATTTGTTGAGGAACGGCTGTTTGATGTGAAGCCAATGACAACCACTCAGGAAAAATCCCCTAGAGTTCTTCAGGGTGACAAAAAGAACATCCTGGCTTTTCCAGTGGTCAAAGAACAAACACACACACAAACACACAGTTCACACTCAGCTTTCCAGTACAGATGTCTTGGCTTGAGATGGATATCCTCCTTTAAGCAGAGGAGCCGCTTCTATTAGCATCAGGTATTGAGAGCTTTAAGAGTTATGTTGACTGTAAGAAAGAAGTGGTCTTTGCAGTATTGCAGCACAGACACCCGGAGTTCTCACTCAGGGTTAATATTTCCTGTCAGCCTGAGAATTATATTCATTGGCTGCTGGTTTCCAGTCCCTCATATCATGTGCCGCATCTTCTCCACAGTCTCAATCTGTGCTGCCGGAGCTGAGAGCTGTATATAACACTGTTAGCGATGCCCTCACACACGGTTTCAGAAATTACGAGTCCACTTGTGATGAAGCGGAGCCCATTTTAGCCTTTTGGACAGAGAATGTGTGTGTGGGGTGTAGATAGATATATGGGGTTATGTGGAGTTGAGCTTCTTGATTTGTTGCTGAAGTGATGAAATGTAGTGTCTTTATGAAGAAGGCTGGGTTTTCATCTATGCTCATTTGTGCATCCAACCAGAGATGAACTGAAATTTTAGATGACTTGTGATTGGTTAAAAAATAATATGCAAATGGTAACAGTCAAAAAAGCAAACAAAACTAATTTTAATAGTGATAATTGCTGAAATGGTCATGTTGGTGGTAGATATTTAAAAAGGTGTTGGGGTATCTTGTTGATTGTGTAGGAACCATGCCAAGCTTGTTTGACTACGCTCAAAAATATATATTTTTGTTGGGACAACTTAATTGTTTTATGTTCAATTCCCTTAAATTTGTAAAAACTAATAAGTTGACTAATTTCTTTGTGTTGTCCCAACATAAATTAATTGTGTGGAATCCAGCATTTTTTGCAGTGTATTTTAAATGTACACTACCTGACAAAAGTCTTGTTGTCGATCCCAGTTGTAAGAGCAACAAATAATAACTTCCCTTCTAGTTGATCATTTGGAAAAGTGGCAGAAGGTAGATTTTTCTGATGAATCATCTGTTGAACTGCATCCCAATCATCACAAACACTGAAGAAGACCTATTGGAACCCACATGGAACCAAGATTCTCACAGTAATCAGTCAAGTTTGGTGAAGGACAAATCATGGTTTGGGGTTACATTCAGTATCAAGGCATGCAAGAAATCTGCAGAGTGGATGGCAACATCAAAAGCCTGAGGTATCAAGGTATTTGTGCTGCCCAATACATTACAAACCACAGGAGAGAGCAAATTTTACACCAGGATAGTATGCCTTGTCATACTTCAACCTCCACATTAAATTTCCTGAAAGCAAAGAAAGTCAATGAGCTCCAGGATTGGCCACCCCAGTCACCAGACATGAACATTATTGAGCATGTCTGGGGTAAGGTAATGGAGGAGGCATTGAAGATGAATCCAAAGAATCTTGATGAACTCTGGGAGTCCTGCAAGAATGCTTTCTTTGCCATTCCAGATGACTTTTATTAATAAGTTATTTGAGTCATTGTAGATATATATGGATGCATTGATTGTTTTATTTCTAGTTTTCTCTGGAACAGAAAAAACCCCAAAGATCTGTAAAAGTATTCTTCAGAGAACAAAACAATTGGGAGGTCTAGCTCTTCCAAATTTCCAAAATATTACTGGGCAGGAAATATACGCTCTACTCTCTATTGGTTGCATAAATGCTCCCATATACAATTACCCCAATTAAATTTTCAAATAATATTAAAAAATTCTCAAAATTTGGACCCAATTTTTGCAGCATTTTGGTTTTCATAATATCCCTTTATTATCCCCAAAACACTCCAATCCTCTGTTTTACCCTTCTATCTTGGACAGGGCTTATGCCTCATGGAGAGACCTTGGATTTGCTTAATTTGGTGATCTTTACATTGATGGTGTTTTTGCCTCTTTTGGTCTGTTGACCTCTCAATTTAATGTCCCTAAAGATAATTTTTTTGTGATTTTGTGCGCAAAAAATTTGTCAACTTTCCAAATGCACCTCTTGTTGTTATATATTGACTTTATATTCTATACTGTACATTATTTCTGTTAAGCGACAAGACTTTTGTCTAAGCAAAGTCAGACCTTACTGTCCTAATTAAATAATAAAAAAAATGGCATGATTATATTTTATTTTGATAAAATAAGTGTAATCTATAGAGGCCTTTGCCTTTTATACACACCCTTCTGATACCAAATGATCAACTAGAAGTCGAATTATATATTTGTTGGTCCTAAAACAAATCAAATTGCAGGTTAATTTAAACACAGTGTATGGACTTTTTTAGATGAATACCAGATGCCTATGTAGCTTAAAGTGCACAATGCATTATGTCTTACTTGTGGTATGGGCACTACTGTATTTAGTGGGTTTATTTCTGAAAATACCTGTCATACTCTGTAAAAAATGCAGGGTTCTACACAATTCTACAGCCATATCACCCTGCAGCCCAAGACTGGTTACTCACTTAAGCTAAGCAGGTCTGAGCCTGGTCAGTACCTGGATGGAAGACTATAAAACTAGGTTGCTGTTGGAAGTGGTGTTAGTGAGGCTAGCAGGGGGCAATCAACCTGTGGTCTATGTGAGTCCTAATGCCCCAGTAAAGTGAAGGGGATACCATACTGTCAGTGGGTGCCGTCTTTCGGATGAGATGTTAAAAACCGAGGTCCGGACTCTCTGTGGTCATTAAAAATCCCATGGCACTTCTTGTAAAGAGTAGGGGTGTAACCCCAGTGTCCTGGCCAAATTTCCCTCCATTGGCCCTTACCGAACACGGCCTCCCAATCATCCCCATCCACTGAATTGGCTGTATAACTGCCTCTCAACTCCTCCAACGGTGGTAAGTGCATTGGCGCCATTGTCCTGTGGCGGCTGTCACATCACTCAAGTGGATTCTGCACACTGGTGGTGGAGTTGAGTAACCCCCCCTAATGATTGTGAAGTGCTTTGGGTGTATGGCCATACACGATAAATGCGCTATATACAGTAAATACACCTTACATTACATTACATTACAGTTCAATTCATCATGTTGTCCCAACACAAATAGATTAAGTTAATAATTATTCATAATCAGTTTAAGTGGACTGAACATAAAAATATTAAGTTTCCCAATAAAAATCCTCCATAATTGTGATGTTTAAGTTAATTTAAATTAGTAGTTTGAGCAGTAAAAACAATTTTTGAGTGTATAGGTTGAGACTGGTTTTTTCATAATGGTTTCTAAAGTCGAATTAAAAATTCTATTAAAAAAATGTACCTAAATAAATGCTTTTTCACATAGGTTCCTCATGTTTAACATGGGATTTTAACATGTGACACTCACATGGTTTTTCTGTACTTCACAGATTTATATATATAGTACTATAATGTAATTATTTATTCAAAACACTACTCAAGAGAGTATGGCATTTTTCATCTTGTTTAAAAACAAATGAGTGTAAATTGAAGTAAAATGGAAATGATCTAGAACTTAATTAATGAACAATTATCTAGAAATTAGTGTTTTGTTTTAAAACTTAACTTTTTTAGGATGTTTTTATTCTACAATGAGATGAAAAAGTCAAGGAAAGTTGATTTCTCACTTCATGACTCCTTTAACTGTGCAAACACAAAAACAAACACTTTAAAGAATGTTTTATGCCTACAGTGTGGGTCAGTAAGGTTCAAAACAACATACAGTAGGACATCATTTATTGTCACTGGATGAACAAAAAAAAAAAACTATTTTTTATGTTCTTTGTGTTCCACAAATCTTTTGGTTACCAGCCCAGACAAGGCTACAGTTTTTGTTCTTGTATTGCAAGATATCACAGCAAAGCAGTTCTTCAAATATTGATGACTCAGACCACACAAACCAGCCTTACTTTCGATGACCTCCTCAGCTCTGAGACTGAGCACTTAGATAATACCAATACATAGCCTGTGAGAAAAGAAGACAATCTGTGTATGCCGACAGACACGTAAAACAACAGGCCGGAACATTTATTACTTAGTAAAGGCCACACATTGTGTCGACAGCTATGCATGTGATTGATTAAATTGTCTTGTTCATTTACTCTCAGGGCGTACCAGGTGCCAATGGAGGACCGGGCAGAGATGGACCTCTAGGACAGAGAGTAAGAACCTTGTGTAACTCTGTTTCTTCTTTTTTCTTAATTTAAGTTTTGGTTAAATTGTTCAGTATGTTCAGTCCTGTCTGACAGTTTAATGTCGTTTAATTTTAGACTTATTTAACAGATGTTGGAGTCAAGATTAACAAGAAATACATGTTTTTCTTGAAAAAAAAAAAATATATATATATATATAGACAAATAATTCTAGGAGTATCAATCTATCAGGTTTCAACAGTAAATTATTAATTTCTTTTCACTTCCAAAAAACATTTTACAGCATTTTATTGTATTATAAAAACTGTCCCATTAAACAATTACAGTTTAAGTTATAATAGAGAAGTGAGGAGTGAGGTTTACCTGCATAGCACTTCGCCAGCTGTCTTCCGTTACATATATAAAAAGGCGGCAGCACCAAAAGCTCCAAACGTGTCAAATTTATTAACTTAAAAAAGCTCACAGAATGTAACATTTCAAGCACACCGGCTCTTTATCAGACTGGCTCTTCATCCTTCTTGTTTGGCTGATCGCCCAGTTTAGATCGATGTGCATGCATTTTGTTAAATTATTTTTGTTTTGGTAATCTTCAATCAAAGTCTGACCATTTGCTTCTGTGTTTGGAGTTGCGGTCCTTCTCTGATGATGTCAATTTGACAGCTTCAGCCACAATAGTCTTAACCATGCCCCTCTTACCGTTGATTTGCAACAAGGGAATGAAGTGCAAAAAAAGCACCGCCCCCTACTTAATATTTTCAGTTGGAAGTGTAGAAACATCCTGAAATAAAGTCTCAGCAACTTCCAGTTCATGTGGAATTTAAATATTATATTTGCATTTAAAATATTGGTCACACTTTATTTTGATGGTCCGTTTGTTGAAAATAAATCCCTCTACTGCACGCATTATGATACATTTATAAAAACAGATATTTGACTGTTTTTCTTTTCTTAGAATGGCTTCACTTGAAGTGCTGTAAAAACATTTTTTGGAATTTCTTTTTTTTAAGGTACTTTATGATATGTTGCCATTTGGCAACAACATCCAATAGTGGATCTAAATTAGAAATTTTAATTCAGAATTTTTCTTATAATTAATAATTTTGTTGTTTGAAATGATTTAATTGGTGTTGCAGTCAGTGCTTAATTTGTGAATTGCGAGGTCCCGGAACAGATCGTTGGTAACAGAGAATGTAGAGGTGGTTGGCGGGAACAAAAGTGAAGGGGGAGGGGGGAGGCTGTGGTGAGATAGCGGGGCGTTGGATTGGATGGCGGTGGGGGGGATTTGTCGCAGATGAAAGTGAAGAGGGTTGGGGAGTTGCGGAAGAAAGTGAACAGCGGACGGTGAAGAAGGGCGGTTAAAGAGGGAGATCAGTAAAATGAGGTGCTGGATCAGATTTGAGAGCACAAATTAAGCCCTGGTTGCAGTATTCTAAACTTTAACACAAAACTTATTAATGACACCTTATACATACTTTCCAACAACTGTTATTCCAACAGCTTTCATTTATTCCATTCTTTTTTGCTGAATATTATTGAAAACAAACATAATATTGTATTATCATGTATACAACATACATAAATATAAATATTTTCTCAAGTAAATATTATAACAAATAAATAACAAGTCTAATATATCCAGATGCATCAGAATACAGGGAGTGCAGAATTATTAAGTTGTATTTTTGAGGATTAATTTTATTATTGAACAACAACCATGTTCTCAATGAACCCAAAAAACTTATTAATATCAAAGCTGAATATTTTTGGAAGTAGTTTTTAGTTTGTTTTTAGTTTTAGCTATTTTAGGAGGATATCTGTGTGTGCAGGTGACTATTACTTTGCATAATTATTAGGCAACTTAACAAAAACAAATATATACCCATTTCAATTATTTATTTTCACCAGTGAAACCAATATAACATCTCAACATTCACAAATATACATTTCTGACATTCAAAAACAAAACAAAAACAAATCAGTGACCAATATAGCCACCTTTCTTTGCAAGGACACTCAAAAGCCTGCCATCCATGGATTCTGTCAGTGTTTTGATCTGTTCACCATCAACATTGCGTGCAGCAGCAACCACAGCCTCCCAGACACTGTTCAGAGAGGTGTACTGTTTTCCCTCCTTGTAAATCTCACATTTGATGATGGACCACAGGTTCTCTATGGGGTTCAGTCCAGGTGAACAAGGAGGCCATGTCATTAGTTTTTCTTCTTTTAGACCCTTTCTTGCAAGCCACGCTGTGGAGTACTTGGACGCGTGTGATGGAGCATTGTCCTGCATGAAAATCATGTTTTTCTTGAAGGATGCAGACTTCTTCCTGTACCACTGCTTGAAGAAGGTGTCTTCCAGAAACTGGCAGTAGGACTGGGAGTTGAGCTTGACTCCATCCTCAACCCCAAAAGTCCCCACAAGCTCATCTTTGATGATACCAGCCCAAACCAGTACTCCACCTCCACCTTGCTGGCGTCTGAGTCTGACTGGAGCTCTCTGCCCTTTACCAATCCAGCCACGGGCCCATCAACACTCACTCTCATTTCATCAGTCCATAAAACCTTAGAAAAATCAGTCTTGAGATATTTCTTGGCCCAGTCTTGACGTTTCAGCTTGTGCGTCTTGTTCAGTGGTGGTCGTTTTTCAGCCTTTCTTACCTTGGCCATGTCTCTGAGTATTGCACACCTTGTGCTTTTGGGCACTCCAGTGATGTTGCAGCTCTGAAATATGGCAAAACTGGTGGCAAGTGGCCTCTTGGCAGCTGCACGCTTGACTTTTCTCAGTTCATGGGCAGTTATTTTGTGCCTTGGTTTTTCCACACGCTTCTTGCGACCCTGTTGACTATTTTGAATGAAACGCTTGATTGTTTGATGATCACGCTTCAGAAGCTTGCCAGTTTTTAGAGTGCTGCATCCCTCTGCAAGATATCTCACTATTCTTGACTTTTCGGAGCCTGTCAAGTCCTTCTTTTGACCCATTTTGCCATAGGAAAGGAAGTTGCCTAATAATTATGCACACCTGATATAGGGTGTTCATGTCATTAGACCACACCCCTTCTCATTACAGAGATGCACATCACTTAATATGCTTAATTGGTAGTAGGCTTTCGAGCCTATACAGCTTGGAGTAAGAGAACATGCATAAACAGGATGATGTGGTCAAAATACTCATTTGCCTAATAATTCTGCACTCCCTGTAATGTAGCTACTAGCTAACAATGTTTATATATTATACTATATACTATCCTACACCTGTCTTATATGCCTCAGAGCTAACTTACCTGAACTGTCTCCATCACTGCTCTTATAGAAAGTCCAATCTGCATCATTCTCATGGTCACTAAAACCCATCTCATGCTCACTTTCATCTGCAGGAAGAGCCAGCTCTGTCCTTTTCTTCTTTTACTTACCATAGAAGATGGTGGTGCTCGCTAATACACTGTTCTCTGTATTCATATCTAATCAAAAGTATTGCCATTAAAATTTGATTTTATCCATAATTCAAATGCCATTACCATATGACTAATCAACATTATGTTACTAGCATTCATGTTGTTATTGTTACAACCTAAAAGATCACAGCTGACCTTGCTAGCTAGCTAATCCATTGCAATATTGCACATCCCACTATTGCACAGTGTTGCCATTTGGCAACACATATATTTGATTGTTTGGTAACACTTTACAATAACAGTACATGAATAATGATGTATTAATGTGTAAACTAAACATCACTTTATTATGAATTAATGATGAGTTAATGCATTCACTAATCATGAACTAACTTGAACTACAACATGAGTCACATGAGTTCATGTGTGAATAACGGCTACCTTAATTACTTGTTAGTACATGTTGTTAATTAATGTGTTAATTAAAATTTAAGTTTAAGCTAAATGTAACCAACATGAACTCATGAGCTGTTAATGTATGATTATGTCATGACTTTACTTGGAGGGGCACATCATCATTAACTCATCCTTAACTACTCATGAACTCCTGTTCATGCTGATGTTGACAGAACACTTTTCTATTGTTATTCAGTGTAAATGCACTAGACGGACGTACATAAAAAGTTCATAAGTAGTTAAGGATGGGTTAATGATGATGTGCCCCCACAAGTAAAGTCATGGTATAATTATATATTAACATATCATGAGTTCATGATGGTTAAATTAAGCATAAACTAATGTGGTAATTAATACATTAATTAACAAACAATCATGTACTAACAAGTAATTAAGGTAGCCGTTATTAACACATGAACTCATGTGACTCATGTTGTAGTTCAAGTTAGTTCATGATTAGTGCATACATTAACTCATCATTAATTCATAATAAAGTAATGTTTAGTTTACATATTAATACATCATTATTCATGTACTGTTATTGTAAAGTGTTACCGATTGTTTTACAAAATACTAATTTGATAAAAATGTTTTTGAGTGGTGAATATGTCATCATAACTTACTGGAGGTGATGTTTCAGATTTTTTTGTGGATCTGACATAATTTGATCCTTTATTGACATTTACATTTGCATTCAGCAACTACTCACAATAAATGCCAGTCTGTCAGAAATCATGCCACAGAAAAACACTGCATGTCATGTGACTTAATCAAAGCACATCATTGGCTAAACTAATGTCTTCTCTTTTCAACAAAAAAATTAGAACTTTGGTCTTAAAGAAACAGTGGCAGGGAAATTAACATAAGTATCATGTTGCAATATGGCAACACCATGCGGTAGAGGGTAAAGTTACATTGCATCTACATGCCAACTAATTCTCATTAGATTATAAGTAGACTGTTAGGTTTGGGGTTAGGATTAGTGTGTTGACATACTTGTTTCTTATAGTCAGTTAAATGTCTGTTGAAGGAACAGTGTCAACAGATATTAAGCAGACAGTCTAACACTCAAATGGACCATCAAAATAAAGTGTTACCTAAATACAGTGGTGTAAAGTACTTTAGTAAATGGACTTCGTTACTTTACTTAAGTATTTTTTGGCTACTTTGTACTTGTACTGAGTATCAAAAATATAAGCAACTTTTACTCTCTACTTGACTACATTTTAGATTGAATATATGTACTCTTTACTCCACTACATTTGAACGGACGCTTACCGTTACTCAGTACGTTGTGATTGTGCACGACAAGTCGGCATCTTTATCAACCACGGCTAATTTCTTGGGCGGATGAGGCGATATCGCCATCTGCAGGGTGCTGAAGGTACTGCATGCTATTTATGGGCTAAATCACTTAAATGTGAATTAGCAGCTTGCCTAATACCAGTTGTTTAATTAGCGACATGGCTGCAGCCAGTGATGAAGCTGAAGCCGGTACATCAAGCAGTGCCAGCACTGATGATCATCCATGGCCTTATCTGAAAGAAATGTTTACATTTGCCGATATACAGAATGGCTTTTACAGGATGGAGTGTCTACTTTGTTTGCCACGAACCACGAAAACAAGTGCTTTTAAGAATTTATCTTCAAATTTAAAAAAACACATTGAGGTAAGAGTCTATTTAATGTGAGTTTAGTCAAATTATGTCTGACTTTACAATGGTATTGTAAGTATAAAGTTACCAAAAATTAATACAGTTACTGATATGGCAAAAACCACTGCGAGATGACTATATTTTAGCTTATTTTATTTTTTTGTGCAATGTAAATAAATGTATCACTAAGATTATACATTTTGCATCAAGTGCATTTAGCTGTGAGTTTGTGTTTTATTACATTCAGTATGAGTAAAAGACTTAAGTTCTTTTAAAATTGGATACTTTAATAATTTTACTCAAGTCTTATTTGAATTGGTGACTTGTAACTTGTAATGCAGTAATTTCTACAGTAAGGTATCTGTACTTTTACTCAAGTATGGTTTTCAGGTACTCTTTACACCTCTGCCTAAATATTACATATGCAGCTAAAGATGATATATTAATTTACATGTATACATGTATTAATAAATACATGAGATAATATCTATGGCCTGAGTGCTGCTTTGTAATAGCGATCCACACGGGTGGCTCATCAAATGAAGCTTATGTGTTCTTCTGTGTCTGCACAGATCTGATTACTCTGAAGGAGGCCTTGACTCACAGATTCAATTTACAGGACTGCTAGTCAATAACACCACAACCTGAACTAATCAAATCGGTCCCGCTAGACTATCCTAATGGCCACTCAACATGTTTGTTTTCGTTATTGATTTCTTTTGTGTCTCGTCTCCAAACCAAACGAAGCAACTTGTGAACAAAGCATCATACTTGACATTTCAGAATCATAAACGGGGTGCACAAAATCTTCAGATGATTTTAGTGTGCGCTCACAGAAAATATAATTGTGTTTTGGGCTTCATGTCACAGATAGAGGTGTTTAAAATTGAATATCGCCATTTCTAGAAGAGATCAGTTGTATTGTTAGCCTGTGCAGATTAAACACCACTGGAGACTGTAAAAAAAGGAATAAAGAAACACTAGACTCATTCTGTGAACTGTAATGAAAAATATGCATGAGGCTGTTATTCGATTACTATTCCCAAAGCCGTGTAGTGTAATTAAATGTTAATGTCTTGGTGAAAGAGGGCTAGTTCGGCATCTCTGTTCAGTAATGAGCAGCCTGAATGAAAATGTTTTAATAAATCTGTCAGTTTGAATGAGAAAAAAAAAACAAGGAGCGCAAAAAAAAAAAAAAACAATGAGCACAACATGGAGGTGTTCAGACCACACTGCTGTTTACGGAGCTGACTTAAAGCATGCTGAAGGATAAATCTGCTGTGGTTACATACACAGTAACTCACTGTGATGGTTTAACAAAGAAAACAGATGTTTTGTCTTTGAACTCATGATAATCATTAAAAAGAACATTTGTAAAGAATAGTATTGTCGTCAGGATTTAACTAATGGCTTTTGTTATTTGTAAATGGCACACAATGAAGTGATGAGGAAATGATTCCGTACTGATGGGGTTTTATTTCATCCAAACTAATGTATAAAGAAGAGTTTGTTACAGTATGTGTATTTGAATGTGTTCTGGCTGGGGCTAAGCAATACATTGAATACTTCAATTATATTTGTAATGATTTTGCTGGTGGTAATAATGAACATTTATCTGTCTCTGAAATACACACGGGAAAAAACAAAACAAAACAACAACTGTCGGAGTTGATAAGTTTGATTATATTCCGGGAATCTAATTAGGGTGTATTGTTATATCAGACAATGCGAATGAAAATGTTTTCTTTTGTTCATTTGGTGATGCCTTAAGGGATGCTTTAATAATTTTAAGTAGACCTCCTCCTCCTCCCATTATTTTAAATACATAGTAATTACACATTAAATTCACTGATATTCAATAGTCTTTGGGTCAGTAATAAACTGTGTATAATATTTAAATATTGTAGTAACATATTGCAGTTTCGTTTTGTCAGAATCATCAAAAAATAAATAATAATTTCATTTAAAAACTACTTTTAAAAACTAATTAAAAATGTGAAAATAAACAAAATCTCACAATGTTTGCACATCAAAATACAGTAATAGACTAAAGATTGCTTTCTGTACAAATTGTGTATCACTACTGCCTTTATTTTGATCACGATCCTCATCTAACAGTTTGCCATATTGAGGTGAAAGCAGCATATTATTTGCATATCATCTGGTCATACATTTAATCTTGTTTATCTATTTTAAGGGGCTGTTTACACTTGGTCACTTAATATGTTTTATTTATTTATTTATTTATTTATTTATTTATTTATTTATTTATTTATTTATTTGTTTATTTGTTTGTTTATTTATTTATTTATTTATTTATTGTTTTATTTATGTATTTATTGTTTTATTTATTTATTTATTTATTTATTTATTTATTTATTTATTTATTTATTTATTTATTTATTTATGTATGTATGTATTTATTTATTGTTTTTTATTTTTTATTGTTTTATTCATTTATTTATTTATTGTTTTTTTATTTATTTATTTATTTATTTAGTTAGTTAGTTAGTTAGTTAGTTAGTTAGTTAGTTAGTTAGTTAGTTAGTTAGTTAGTTAGTTAGTTAGTTAGTTAGTTAGTTAGTTAGTTAGTTATTTTTCAGAACGGATAGCTATCTTATTATGAAAAGTACAGATGTAAATGCATGTTTGTTTCGTTATTTTTCTTTCCTTTTTTATTTTATTTTTAATCAGTCATTAGCTGTTGAATTCTAAAATTAGATTGAGTGAATTAACTGCAGCATTAACTGCAGAGACGCATGACCAACCTGTAGTAGCCTATTTATATAAACTGAGAGGGAAAATATAATAAAATATAGCTTTTCATTCATTTAGAAAGACGCAGTGTTTTGTTTTTGGGAGAGAAGGTTATACACAAATGAAATGAAAACGCTGTCTAGCACGTATCTGTATGACAAAAAAATACATGTTTAATTTAGCCTATAATGACAGCCAATACATGGAGCCTGTCTTACAGAAATATGAGTGAAGCAAAGCCTCTTGTAGCTTACATATAAAATAATTTGTATTTTCAATAAGCTATAAAGCTCACGTTTCTGTAAAAAAAAAAAAAAACTAATTATTATTAAAGGTCACATCAAGTGCTTTGAAATATGCATTTTTTATTTAAAATTATTGTAATGTAAACTAAAACCTGGAGGAGGGTGGGACATAGGGATGTATGGTCAGGGGAGGCAGGTGAGGCTGCCATCATGAGATGTATACTAATGATAAAATAAATATTAGTCCACTGATCTGTGCTATACAGTAAATGCAATTTCTGTATGATTCAAATGATTTAAATTATTTTTATGATCAAAATCGCTGTATTTTGCGTATTTCCTGTTTAATTACATAGCATAGCATAGGAAGCGAGGTGAGCGCAATCCCATGCCAACTGGATTAAGCGTGTGCCTTTTTGCTCACTCAGTGTATGCTACCAATGTAATGCTTTATTAAAATGTTTTTGTACATTGTAGACATTTTTTATTGTATGTCCTCACTTTGCATATGATAGGTAATGTAATTCACGTATGTCTATCACTTATTTAGTGTTAGTATCTGACATAAAGCTGCACTGAAAAGACATGAAGTGAGGCAGGCAGTAGCTCTGCCCAATAAAGAGGGTCCATCCGCCGTGATTCTGTGTTGCTTGTTATAGTTGTCTGTAGCGTCCACCTTGGTGTTTAAGGGAGGCATATTGAATCGCTATACATTTTACATTCTTCCTTGGCCCAATATGTACCTGACATGTGTATAGAAAGAATGCTGATATGATATATAAAACACAATTAGTAGTTGGCAAATATATTGAGTGCATATATTTGTAAATATGACCCTGAAAGAGTCGTGCAAAAAACAGCCAATAGAGTTTCATTTTAATCCAAGTTCTGCTGGTGAGAGATCAAATGAAAAATGAGAAGTGTCTTGAAAGGGGCGGGCCATATTAGATACTATAGAGAATTTGATTGGTCAGAAGATTGAATGAGAAACTGAAGTAGTTGTCGACTTTAACTGCAGTTTGGCACTTTCACTTTCATCCAGGAACATTTCGTGTATGATAAACGAGATATTGGATGCGAGAAACTGCTGGAAGTGTGTAGTTTTAATGGAATTTAATACCGCATGCCAAATGGGAGAAGAAAAAAAACCCTCTGCATTTCTCTGTAGATGCAGAAACCCGGTAGGTGCAACAGTCAAACAGTGTCAAACAGTCGTGTGTATAGACTATCCTGTCAGAAAATGCGGCGAAATCATACACGGGGAAAATCCTACACGACGGTAATAGTTTAAGGTGTTTACATGTTTACATTTGGAGAGCAACATTTACAGCGCATCTTTCAGTCCCTAATGCTGTAGTGATATTAACGTACTGTACACTTAGTAAGTAAATCATTTTGACTAAGGTATGTTTTTAAAAACTGAAAAAGTGCTGCTGATGAAACCAACTAGCTTTGCCATCTGAATAAACATAAACAAAGAACACTGATCGTACACTTACCAAATCCGAAGAGACAGGACAATCAAGATGGACTGGAACCGTGTCTTTTTTAAAAGAAGACAAGGGGCAAATCTAGATTTTACCATTTCCCGATGCGAAAAGCTCTTGGGTAAAAAATATTCCCTACAAACATATTTTTGTCGCGTGTTAGCAGACCACTGTAAGGTCCACACATGTGGATCCACATGTGATCGGTGCTCTCATTGCGGGAAAATGGAAACAAAACCTTCGTTGTGGCACATTTATAAACGCAACACTGACGACCCATGTCTCCTAACAATTCTTCTTCTTCCATTTGTTTTAATTATGGTTGGCAACACAACATGCTGTCGCTCTGCCGTCTGAACACTGTAACAGGTAAAAATAGTCTTTGAAGCTATATCATGCATATTAATGAAGTAGCACTTCATTCACAAAAAGCGCGATGATTGGTTTGAACCAAGTCTTTCTCATGAATTAATGATGATAACTCAAAGACCGTATTTGTACAAACATCCAGTCTCCACGCTAGAATTTACACAATGATCTCATGGCCGGGACGCAGCTTCAAAATGTCTTTTTTTTTTAAACCGGAAGAACAAATTTGCTCGAAATAACGCAGAAACAACCAATTTTCACTTTTTTGTGAAATATATTAAATATACAATATTGGTTGGAATCAGAATTATTAGCCCCCCTTTGATTTTTTAAAATATTTCCCAAATGATGTTAAACAGAGCAAGGACATTTTCACAGTATGTCTGATAATATTTTTTTCTTCTGGAGAAAGTCTTATTTGTTTTAGTTCGGCTAGAAAAAAAAACAGTTTTTAATTTTTTAAACACCATTTTAAAGACAAAATTATTAGCCCCTTTAAGCTATATATTTTTTGATAGTCTACAGAACAAACCATCATTATACAATAACTTGCCTAATTACCCTAACCTGCCTAGTTAACCTAATTACCTAGTTAAGCCTTTAAATGTCACTTTAAGCTGTATAGAAGTGTCTTGAAAAATATCTAGTAAAATATTATTTACTGTCATCATGGCAAAGATAAAATAAATCAGTTATTAGAAATGAGTTATCAAAACTATTATGTTTAGAAATGTGTTGAAAAAATCTTCTATAAACCAAACTATATATAAACTATAAATATAAATAAACTATATATAAACTATATATATAATATAAATAAACTATATATATAATATAGATACATATATATATATAAATATATACATAATAGTGTTTTTAGCAACGTGGGACATATATGACTATCAAAAAATATGTTTTGGAGTTTTGTGACCCTTTAAATTTACATATAACATGAGATTTGAAGACCAGAATCGTTTGTCAGAGCCATATTTACTTTA
Organism: Danio kyathit; assembly: GCA_903798195.1. Lineage (NCBI taxonomy): Eukaryota > Metazoa > Chordata > Actinopteri > Cypriniformes > Danionidae > Danio > Danio kyathit. Next base: position 24,490,970 of record LR812534.1, on the reverse strand, counting down.
TGGCAAAATGTAAATGGGAATGTTTTCACAAATAGTTATAGTTATGATAGTTACTATAGTTCGTTAGTTATGCTAGTTATGATAGTTATGCTATCAGAGAAAACCATGCAAGATCATCTAAATGTGTGACGTAAATGCTTCAGTGCTATATTTCTGGTTCTGGCATGCCACTGTTGCTGTTAATAATAGTGTGTCTGGCCTCACTGGAAATGAGCACAAAGCATAAAGGTGTTTATAGCGTGCTTCCACCATGACTCCTTCTGGAGGGAGGTTCTTATTCACCCTAACACACAAAAACAGAGAGGGAAAATTCTGTGACCTTAAACACTCACATGACATTGCATATGTTGCGTGCATCAGAACCATTTTGAGGCTTTGCGCTCTTGAAGTATGGTACTCCGAAAGTATGCCACACTTGAGGCGTTTTAAATGTTACATTGTTTTCCCTTCTCTCCACTGGCTTGCTTCCCAAAAAAGAGCATTATGTTTAGAGCAATGAGACATGTGCAGTGAAAGAACACATACGCTGGCTGAAAAGAAGCAGCCAGAACCATATTATATAGTTTTTGTAGACAGATGTGACAGTTAAGTTGTTGTCCCCTACTGAGGTACTTTATGTGCATCCTGGTGTTTTACAGTAAAATAGTACTGCGATGGATGTTCAGGAGAAGGTGAAGTCGAGTTGAAACACATTTCCACCTGTTCTGTTGTTACTTTGCTGTTAGCATTTGTGGATCTGGACTTTTGCATTGGGATTGTTGGCTATTAAACTGTTCCAAAAGAGATTCAGGCCGCCAATGTATAGAGGTCAGCCAGAGTTGAACATATGCTGTTCATTTAGGGTGTCACTGAATCACTGATTCAGTGAATGTCGTCAGGCTGATTCAAACAGTTAACTCTTGTGCTTGTCTTTTGAAGTCGTTCATTCAAAAAAAACAGATCAAAACCTTTCATCAAAGTTGACCTAAAACTATTCAGCTTTTTTGATCGACTTCAAATGTTGACTACCGTATACTAGGGGTGTCAAAATTAATTGTTTTTTCGATGCATTGTGATGCAGACGTGGACAATTCTGTATTGGGTTAGTAATAATCATAACCTGTTATTATGTACTGACGTCATTTATCTCCTATGCGTTATGGCACGGTAAAATACTATGGTGAAGGAGGCGAGGGCGAGAAAACTTCAACTACTTAAAAAGCAGACAATTGTGCACAATTCACTGCGAGTCTTTTACTGACACTGACGAAGGTACAGCACACGAGCTGCTATTTAACTACTAGGGATAAATGAAAGTTGGTAAAACTCCATCTCTGCATCTCTCTTACTTTGGAAATTTGACCCACTGGCCTGTTCGTGAGGTAAATTTTTTCTCTCCTTTTGGCTGTTAAAGCGATACTTGTGGATCCAGACACGAGCGTGTCTGTAGTGCGAGTTTTCTCCACCGCATCTATTACAGATTACCTGTGATAACCACGCATTATGCGCATATAGACTGTAACCACGGCTGTTCTTTCCACGTCACTCATCGGTGAACATCGCTGACAGTTTTAGAGTCAATCGCAGCCCTTTCTGTTAAGCGGGTGAGGACAATGACCAATCATAGAACTCTCTTGACAGCACTCAAGAAACAAGCGGGATAATATTTACATTAGTTTGTTTGCTGTAAATGCTCATGTTGTCTTTTGTGCATGTATTTGAGTTTTGTTTAAAACGTTCAAAAAGAGCAGGTAAAATTAAAGGTACAGTTCGTATATTATGCTTATATTAAAGGACAAAATTGAATTACAAATCATATATAAATATATTTATATATTTTAATAAAAAAAAAAATCTTGTGTTGTGAAGAAAAAAATCTAATTGTGGATGGAAAGCATCGTCAATGCACCGAGATATCGAATTGAACCGAATCGATGGCATGATAATCGTAACCGAACCGTCAGACCAGTGTACAATGCAAACAATACAATACAATACAATACAATACAATACAATACAATACAATACAATACAATATAATACAACTTAAAACAATACAAAATCAACAAGCAAAAGCAAGTTTACAAAATAAAAGTCTTAAACTGACCTTTAAAATTATAATAATTCTAAACTTCTCTGGTGTCAAGAGGCAAAGAATTTCAGAGGACAGGAGCATAGGGAAAAAAACTCTATCATCCATTGATCTCAGATGTGTTTGAGGTACCACCAACTGGATGTAACAATTCTGTAAGGTAATGTGGTGCCAGGCCATGTAAGGCTTTAAAAGTAATTTTAAAATCCATTGTAAGCCTTACTGCGAGCCACTGAAATGATTCTATTAGTGGAGAAATGTGACATCCAAGTTAAAATCCTGGCAGCAAAATTTTTGTTAAATTTAGAACAGCTAAAAGAGCATTACCGTTATTTAACTGTAAGACGACAACAGATTTTTCTGGAAATGTAAAATTGAACACAGGGCACAATCTTTCAATATCTCTGAGGTGGGGATAAAAAGGTTTTAACAGTGCTTTGGACTTAAAGAATTATGAAACCCTTGACACTTTTTTAGAGATTTATGATAACAGATTTATATGGGCTGAGCATCAATTAAGACAACGTTAGCACCTGTTAGCTGTACTTGTGAGGAAAACTGGATAATTTTGAGCTTTTGTTTGCTAATTTTATCTTTTGGGTTTAAAATTGTCATTGGGGCAGTATCAAAATTGGTGACGTACTGTAGCGCTCAAGTGCTAGTGGAGTGATGAGGCGCCATTCATGTATTCATTCATTTTCTTTTTGGTTTAGTCCCTTTATTATTCTAGGGTCAGCAGAGCAAAGTGAGCCGCCAACTTATCCAGCATATGTTTTATGCAGCGGATGTCCTTCCAGCTGCAACCCATCACTTGGAAACACCCATACACTCTTATTCACACACATACACGACAGACAATTTTTAGCTTACCCAATTCACCTGTAGTGCATGTCTTTGAACTGTGGGTGAAACCGGAGCACCCGGTGGAAACCCATGCGAACACGGGGAGAACATGCAAACTTCACGCAGAAATTCCAACTGACCCAGCCAAGGCTCCCTGTGCAGGGAGATCACAGCACCCAATAGTTATGAAGGGTCGTAGGTGGCCATCAGCGATCGATACAACCAAGATGTTGCATTTTTATCAGGAGTGCTACGAGAGTTGCAGAGTGGTGGACTTTGTCTTTTATCAGTCTTTTATCAGTTTGTCACCATTCTGATACACATTGTCTATTCTTGCTGCCAGTTTTGCCCATGATTAAAATCTAAATCAGGAGCTAATGGTTCAAATAGATAGGACAAGGGACCTGCTGCACTGCTGTCCACTGTGTCTGCATTAAGACCAGGGGATTCAGGAGAAGTCCTCCACCTCAGCAGACCCCTGCGTTCTCCCTTCACAACAAGCTTCTGTTACTGTCTAACTTTATTATGAGTGCTCTGTGGACATGTAAATCTGGACTATGTACATGTTTTATTTTTTTATGTTTTTCGTTTTTATTATCTTGATAGTGATTCAATTAAATTATTTTGAATTCTGAATTTATGAATAATATAATAATATGTAACATTTAAATTAGCATTAGCATTAAACAAACTCTGAGGTAGACTTGAACTGAAAAAGGGGGGTTTCATGACTCTTTAAGAATCAAAATATAGATTTGTATCAAAAAACAACTCAAAGGTTACTTGCTACACTCTGGATTTCCAAAACAGGGCAATCAAGAATCAGTAATCAGTGTCATTATGCAGAGAGTAAGCGGCTGTTTGAAAGCACTTTACTAATGAATGTTTACACACTAAAAACAATCTGATCAGTTGCATTTTTGACCTCTGGAAGTAGTCAGAAGTGGACAAGCTCAAAATGGTTTTACCCAGTTTACATTTGAGATTTATTTGGGATTTAGGATAAACAAAATGCGTCTTAATGCCAAGTGTAAACAGGGCTACTTACAATGTTGTCTTCATTTTTTTTTTTTTTTTTTGAATGACAAATTACTGTTAAATTGGGCCTCCAGGTTTTACTGTTTCATGTCTACAGATTTTTTATTTTTCTATTTTAAATGATACATTGTAATCATGAGAAAATCTTCTTTTTAGGGCCTACCTGGTAAAGATGGACCCCAAGGACGACAAGGCCCACCAGGACCAATGGTGTGTAACATGATAAAATCACAGTATATTTATGTACTTTTTCTCTGAGACTTGCTCATGATTTTTTGTTCTCTAAACATCTCATTGTAGGGTAGCCCTGGGGCTCCTGGGGCTCCTGGATCAAATGGACCACCAGGGCAATTGGGGGATCAAGGGCCACCTGTGAGTATCACATTACAGTTTTGATAAACAATCCTGCAAAATGCTGCAACATACTGATCATTGCATCAGGTTTCTAGCGTACTGATATTTAAGTCCGTGTCTCTACATGCAAGAAGAATGTTCAACTTCATTCTATTAATGTGGTTTTGTGAGTTCTATAATATTAGGAGCATCAATTTCTGGCAGACTTTCCTGGCTCTGAGTTACTATCTTGAATGTCAGACTCCAGCAATATTCTCACTGAGGTACTGAGACCACCCAGAGCTGAAAAGAAGAGAGACTAGAAGTGAAAACGCAATTTGAAGACATCAAGTAAAGCACATTTGTCCTCTGGTTTCTTAATTGCCTGATAATGAATATACCAAGGAAAATCATTAGCATGTTTGGGTGTCGATTCTAGATTAATTCTTATTTAATTTAATTAGATTTCTAGTGTAGTTCTAGGCCTTCCTTGGGATAAACATACATACTGTAGTAAATTTAGACAGGTGGAGCTGACAAAGGTGGATAAATTTATCATAACTATAAATGGTAGAAGACTTGTATACAGCAAACACTTAGTGCCCTATCATACACTAGGCACAATAAGGCGTAAGACGTGTTTGGTGCGTTTTGTTGCTATTTTCAGACCAGCGCAACCCTAATTTTCACACTTTCCACCACACTGTTTAAATAGCAAATCCATTTTCACCACTTTGTGGACTCATGGGTCTGCCGGTCTATAAAGGAGATGTGTTAAGGTGCATTTTGGGGCATTGCTATTTTGAGAAACTGAAATAGACCATGCCATTGACCAAGTAAAAGCTGTTCTAAAGTCCAGTGCAGAGTGCGTTAGTTATGCACCTATGCAGGTTCAAACACTTAATACACACAGGATGTACAGCAATAAACAAATATCTTTACATATGAAAACAAAATAAAGAATTAAAAAGCCATACCTCCATGTCTTCTTCATGTCAGGGGGCTTCATGGTCCCAGGTTATTCATGACAATTTGCTTTTGTATAATGTTATTATTCTTAGCAGTATTATTTATTATATCTATTATTCCCTTATTACCGATGTCCTGTTTTTCTTTGTTATTAATTCGTCTAATAATGCTTCGGAAGCTGCAGACGCTATCATCCCACTCGTTCGCTCTTTCCTGTTTGTTTGTTTTGTTATTGTGGGTGTTCCGCACAGTTTGGTTGAGCAATTCTGATTGGGCAGAATGAAAGTGTGCTCACTCAATTGGCTAGTAAGACACACAGACGGCAGTCATGCATTTGCTCTGGGTGGGGGAAATTAAATAATATATATTTCATATCGCAGCCTCTTGCGATTAGCCAATCGCAATGTTTCAAGTCACAATAGCGATTCGGTTTCAATTAATCGCACAGCCCTACTCATAGGTATGTGTGATTTTGCCAAGTAGGATGCAATCCTGGATTAACATCAATTTTGATCCTTGAACCATACCTGTCAACAATGGGATGTGAAAATAATGGACATGCCCACCATAATAAGGTTAATGCCCCCCCTCCCCCCCAAAAAAAACCCAGATTACTAAATATGTTCTTCTGAAGCTGTTTCATTGTAAATAAACAGTTAAACGATCAGTAATATGTTTTGTTATTATTATTTACAAAAGAAAAATAAATAGTAAACATTATATATTAGCAAACAGTTCAGCTTATTAATATTAATAGCTATTATAAAGAAATAGAATCAAGGTATCAAATCTCATTAACCTTATCTTCACTGTATATCTTACACATTCTGATTAAAGAGCAGCGAATGAATCTCATCTATTTAGATTTTTTGTTTGATTACATTAAATAACAGAGGTGTCACTTTAAAAATGCACACGTCTAATGTTATAATGAAAGCTTTCCTAACTTTTTATGCTCATTTAGGACAAAATTAGTTGTGTTTGAAAAAAAAAAATCCACCAAGATCGACATCTTTAGATGTTATTATTATTAATTATGTGTCTGGGAAACAGTGTCTATTTATCACTATGGAGCGCGTCAGTTGACAGTCACGCACCGCTATATGACTGTTTTGAGAATTGCATAGGAGGGGCAATGGCACCTGTAATGAAAAGAAAGAGAATCCTGCCGTTTTCATATGTATTTCAAAGTGTTTTCATGCCTAATTAAAACGAAAGCACAGAACAGACTCACATTTAAGAGCAAGGGGCGGCCCCTGGGGGTTCGGCGGTATGGGTTGCGTATAGGGAGGGATAGAACTGTAAAATATGGGAGAATCCCGGCAGGGTTGACAGGTATGCCTTGAACATCATTTTTGTTCAAGATATAATCCATACCAAATCCTGAATTTCTGTGGTAGACAGCATAAATAGACAGTACATTGCCATGCAATCCATTACATCTGAATATTGCCAGTGTGGCCGATCATACAGGCAACTGACAAAATTGTGTAAAAATTACTGTAAGTAAAAACCTTCTATATAGTTTAAATATTCAGAGAGACCTACAAACTGAGAAACCCAAGCTGTTGAGTTTCAGAGCTGAAGTGTTTGTTTCTCATGTATGTTTAGAAGCACATGAGGGATTCAGTGGACTGAATTAACGTCAGTCTCTATTAGTTTCCTGCTGAGTGACACCTGTATTTAAGTTGGATCACTGTAACTCTGTGCGTTTGTTCTCATAGATTAGTAAAGTAGAACCATATGCTTCAGCGCAGTTATGTTGAACATCTGCAGCTCTCAACGCTGATTTCCAGCATGTACATCTTTCTCTTTATAAGCCCTGGAAGAGAGATTGTCAGTAAGTTGACAGCTTTATGATCAGTTATGACCCAGGTTATGGAAGAGCAGGGCTTTGTTAATTCTACTACAATAAAGATATGGAGCCATAACCTCTCGCTTGTATGTGTGAAATTACTTTCAGTACTTTTAAATAAACTATGATCCTATTCACACACATTCTGGCGCAACAACAAAATCCATGAAATCTATCCCAACAAGTCCTTCTCGGGGTTACATCTTATTTTTTACCCCAGATGTTATGATATCAGAATTGTTTAGCAGCCACGGTGCTCTGGCCACAAATCCCGGTCTGATTTCCAACACATTAGGTCAGCGACGCATCCATTTTATGCATTTGGCTCATGCATTTCATCCGTGATCGATTTGGTCCGCTTTTACATTTAAATCTCCCTCTCCAAACACATATTACTGTCTTTGTGTTTCTCATGTGTCATTTTCTGCTCAGATCAGTGACTCAATGAATTCGGAAATGTTTGTCTTCACTTTTTTTCCTCTCTCTTTGCAGGGGCCTGCCGGGACTAAAGGCGAACGAGGAGAGAGAGTGAGTTTCCAATCCGCATGTAAACTGTGCTGGAGTTTAGATTGAGGTGGTGGCACATGGCACTCAGTGGCGGACATAATTACAATTTATCAGCAACAGGATTAAGAAGCTCGCTGACAAAGCTCTTGATCAAAAACACAGCGGCAGCACTGAATTATAGCTCTTTCTCTTTATTGCATTCTCTCTACATGGCTTGCGCTTTTAATTCAATCACTGCAGGAGCGTTAAGAGTAGTACGTGTACAGCTAAAGCTATCTATCAAGCCTCACAGTGAGACTCGGCCCAGAGCTTCCACGCACCGGTATATTTGTGTTTTTTATTTTTCTGTTCTGATTTATCCACTGCTGTGGTACCGGCTGCCACACAAAGGGCGTATAGAGAGTGTTAAATTGGGCGAATTAAACACCCACGTTGTGCAGGCTAATATAGTCTCCCTGTAAAGCAGCTAAATCGTATTTGTGTGTTGTTTGGGGATTTTTGTCACAGCAGCTTGTGGTCTTAATCCAGGCTTTATTTTGCTTTTTAGGTGTTAATGCTGGTGCTAGTGGGTTGGAAAATGCATTACCACACAGAACAGTATGGTCCAAACTGTAGTATTATTATATTTAGAACAGGTACAAATGCTACTTATTATTATAACAAATGGTACTTTTTATTGTATATACAATTATTATTATCTGAAAATCTTTTTTTTTTTTACCTAAAACAGGGTTAAACATGCTTGAAAACTGTCTGGTTGCATAAGCATAAATGTAGCAAAACAAAAATACATCTGATATGAGTTTGGTACAATGGTACAACCTACAAAATGTCTTACCTGAAGACATCTATGCCAATATACTAGTATAATCTTAGTGCCACCAGCGTGCAACATATTAGAAACTAAGGGTGCTTTCACACCTAGACTTATGTTTCGGAACCTGGCTCGTTTCCCCCGTTAGCGCGGCTCGTTTGGCATATGTGAAACTAGCACTCGCGCACGCCAAAACAATCGGTCCGAGATTGCCTGAATGATGATTAGGGCAGGATGTCATCATTCCTACCGGCAGTGGCGGTTCTAGTTTAAATGGCACCCTGGGTGAAATCACCCCAAACATCCCCCTTCCCCCATCCCCCAAAAAATAAAGACACTATGTGTTTGATTTACTGTATATATATTTAAAATATTTAAATATATATATTTTAAATATATACATTTAAAAAAAAATTATAAATACATTTAAATATATTTATTTATTTTCAATAAACATAACAATGTGTTTATTATTATTATTATTATTATTATTATTATTATTATTATTATTATTATTATTATTATTATTATTATTATTATTATTATTATACAACTATTATTCTAAAAAATACCAAATCAATTCTAAATGTAACTGAAAAACAATGTAAAGGCACAACTGAAGCAAGACTTTTGCATGAATATTAATTATGACATTATCAAAGCTTTTACTGGGGCACTTTTTTGTCTCCCCGTGCCGCCCCCAGCAAGATGCCACTCTGGGTGATTGTCCATATTGCCCATGCCTAATTCTGCCACTGCCTACCGGTAAATGTGCGTGTCAAATACAAAAGTGAAAGCTGAACTGTTGAAGAGAGCTGTTTATCAGTTAGGAAAATGTACTGAACTGCAGTCTTGGTTTATCTGTTATTTCTCTCTATAATATAAAGCCTATTGCATAACTCTAACTAACAGCTCTGTGTGAGAAAGTCTTCCCTCTGATTTATATTTGGTGACAATGTCACTATTCAAATTTAAAGTGCAGCTTTTCGCTTATAATGTCTTATTACTCATCGTCATAAATTAAAATAAGGACGCATGACAGCTGAGCGGGACTCTGAAAAATAAACCGTGAAACTCTGACCAAGGTGAGGAAAGTTTACTGGAACGTGACTTGGTTTAGCTATTTTGGTCCTTTTAAAAACTTTGCCATGTGAAAGCAAACCGCACCAAGAACAAAGTGCAACATTGTAACAATTTTAATCCATGTTTCAGAACAAAACAATCGATCTATAGGTGTGAAAGCACCCTAACTTAGAGTGCTTTCACACTAGCACATTTGGTCCGCACCCGGGTTCGTTTGATGTCAGAGTACGGTACGTTTTGCTAGGGTGAACGTCTCATCTGAAATCGGGTGCACACCCATGAACCGTACTCGAGTCTTCCTGAAAGAGATGGTCTGGGGTACGGTTTGTGTGAACTCTGGTCCAGTTCACTTGTGGTATGAATGCAATCGTACCAAGTAACGGAAATGCACCACCAACAGTACAACAAACTATAATTTTCATAACGTTCATTCGTGTGTGTGTGTGTGTGTGTGTGTGTGTGTGTGTGTGTGTGTGTGTATCACGTACTGTGCCAGGGCAAGCACAGTGATAAGGTTTGCTTGTCTCCTCCAAAACAGCTTCTGCAGACATCGCGTGATGTTCTGAACGTTTATAATATTTTTGTGGTAGATAGACGCGAGTCGCTCTCTGTCTGTCCAAAACCAAAAGATTCAGTAAAAGCAAATCAACTGCGGACGTCTTTACGTTTTTGCTTTCGTGTCCATTACCTAGCAACACTCGTACAGGCAACAGCAGCTTGATGACGCAAGCGTACCGAGGTTCAGAAGGATAAAAGACAGTGTGAACACAAACCAACCGAGATGGTGGCAAGGGGGAACAATCGAACTTGGGTACGATCCAGGCAATGAGCCAAGTGTGAAAGCATCCTAAAATAAGCTAGCAGCACTAGATAATTGAAGAAGCATGCTAAAAAAGCCATGAAACAGGACTTTATGGTAATCCAATCATGTAATGTCCAGTCGGCCTCATTCATCACATGTTGGTGGCCTGAACACATGTAAATGCCAATATTCAGTTTTAGTCATCTGCTGGTAGCAGGGACTGTTGCAGATTAAAATAACATTGAAGTAGTTTACTGTATTTGGATTGAAGGCATATTGTCCTAAGAAAAATATTAAAAGTATATATCCTAGTCAGATTTTTGAAGGACCACATTGTTTTAAACACAGAATCCAGTTTTTCTGAGTCAAAAAGGCTCGTCCTGAGGAAACGATCTAGACTTTGAGAGAAAACAGAATATCCTTTTTATTGATTGTCTCAGTTTTTGCAACTCTCTTCGTTTATGCTCTCTTCAGCTTAGAGGAAACAGAATACACCATACTGTACTTACTGAAAAATAAATTAGACATCTGAAAGTTAGACATATTGCACTGTATATGTTTTCATTTTGGGGGTGACACAGTGGCTCAGTGGTTAGCACTGTCACCTCACCGCAGGAAGGTAGTCGGTTTGAGTCCCGGCTGGGTCAGTTGGCATTTCTGTGTGAAACTTGCATGTTTTTCCCATGTTGGCGTGGGTTTCCTCTGGGTGCTCCGGTTTCCCTCACAGCCCAAAGACATGCGCTATTGGCTGTAGTGTGTGTGAGAGTGTGTGGGTGTTTTCCTTAACGTGAATGTTTTCATTCTTTGTTGTGTGTGTGTGTGCTTATCCATATGCCAATGGCTTAAAATGATTGTAAGTTTAACCTAAATTATAACTTTAATTCCGTTCTGTTTGTTTCTGAAGGGAGACATGCAGTCTCATGCCGCTGTTCGTGCTATCGCTCGACAAGTTTGCGAACAGCTTATTCAGAGTGAGTTGACCATGTATTTTGCCCCAGTATTTTGGATAACATTGTTCCTCATTTACCTAATGATTCACAGAAAATCACTCAACCCCTGTTGACACACCAAGTGGTTTATCTTTTCTTTGTTCTTCTCAGGTCACTTGTCTCGCTACAACTCTATCCTGAACCAGATTCCCAGTCAGTCAGTTTCAGTACGAACAGTACCAGGTCCACCAGGTGAGCCCGGTCGGCCAGGACTTCAGGGGCCACAGGGAGAGCAGGGTCCTCCTGGCAGACCAGGATTCCCTGGAGCCAGTGGGCAAAACGGCCGCCCAGGGGAGAGAGGTAAAGGGTTTTTTTTGTTTTGTTTTTTTCTAAATAAAGTAACCATACACATAATTGTTTTGAAATTGTTGACAGTTGGAGGAAAAAGCTAAAACAAAAGTTTTGAGTAAATAATAGACAATAGTAGATGAATTTTTGAACCCTTGGAAATGGCAAAATTGTCATGTCAAGGAGGAATTAGATGCATAAGCAAACTGCACAGTGTTTTACTGGAATATTTTTAAATCTAGTAGGAGTAGTATGGAGGATGATTAGTCGATGGTTCTCAAGAGTAATGTTGCCCTGCAGCTTAAGGTTAAGCCGTGGTCTTGAATCTATAATAATATGGAGCATTAGCATGACCTCTGTCGCCCAGTCCATTGCAGATTAAGTCCCATTTCTCAGAGGCTCAGTGATTCATTTTGTCAACATCTTGGCTGACAACCCTGGCTAACCCCTATAGCAGCCATCATCATAAACAATATGCTGCTACTTCTCCTAAGTCTTTTTCATGGTTTGTGCTGGTAAGCCAAGAACAACTACTTCAAAGATGCCACAAAACATTATGAATACTTTAATCTGTTTTAGTATGCAACTGTTGAATAGACGTTGACAACCTCTTAAGCAACCACAATATAAACCAAAATCTAAAAATACACAACGTTTTCTTCCCATAACTAAGACTGCACACAGTCTGGATTGGATCTACATGTTGTTCCTGCCAAGAGCAACTCTAAACAGGGGTCTTTATCATGAGTGAGTGTCCACAGTGCTTTAGTCTCCAGTTCTCAATTAGGACAGATCTGACACACAGCCTGAGGTTTTAGCATGAGCTGTTTCACCATCATTACTGCTTTTTCTCTTGGGTCTGCACACTCAAGCATTCAGATATCAAACAGGAGCATGGATATGATGCACTCAGGGCAAAACAGATCTGCTAATGAGGGATATTTGCCTGTTTGTGTTAACATAGAGCCTGTAATGAGGACACACATTCAGTAGTTCTCTTTAAGGTTGCCAGTTTTGTTCAGAGGTGATGAAAGGTGATGCCCGCGGGGCAAAAAGCTGCTTACATTCACAGTGCTTCATCCGAAGGATGGAACCATGACCAAAAACATAGCTGTTTCAGAGGTCTTGTTAGCATTCGTATCTATTTCAGTGGAGTTATTTTTTTCTGTGTGCCAGTAGAGGTTAATTGGATCAACCAGACCACTTGGATTGCTGTTTTTCATTTGTATTAAATTCATATTAATAGACTGACGGATGGATGCATGGATAAAGTAGATAGATGGATTGTTTAGAAATGAAAATCGGGTTGACGTCAGAACCCAACGTCAGGCTGACGCCAATGTCAAACGTCCAACCTAAAATCAACCAAATATCAACGTCTAATCATGTTACACCTTGATGTTGTGTGGACGTTACCACTATGACATCTATCAAACGCTGGATTTTGGTCACTTTCCAACACAACCTAGAATCAACCAAATATCAACATAATTTGACGCCGTTATTGCACGTCAAAATAACGTTGTCCTTAGACATTGAATTTTGGTCACCTGACGTCATGACCTAAATCTAACCTAATATTAAAATGGTCTTATGATGTTGTGTGCCTGCTGGGTAGACAGATGGATACATACCCACTGACTTATTCCATGAATAGTTGGCAAGATACTATATATTGCAGATATGTAAACTAATTCTATGAATGAATGTATGTTGTTGATGGATAGACATGCTGAATGGACATGTGGATGGATGTATAGTACTATAGATGGAAGATGGATTAATGTAAATTAGTTTGATAGTTGGATACATGCTTTAGATAGAGTAATGGATGGATAGATGGATAGGGAAAAAACCAAATGGTGGATGGATGAAACAAAAGAAGGAACGAAGGAACGAATTAAGGTACAAACGAATTAACAACTGACCAAAGGACTGAATGAATGAGCGACAGACCTGCAGAGTGTCTTATTAACACACCTGTCAGATCTTCTATTTCTATTCCAGTGGTGTGAAACAGGTTAAATCACATGGACAGATGGCTACAGCTTTTTCAGGAGGTTTTGCATGTTCTAACAGCTATCTGTGTTTTTTTTTCCAGGTCTTCCAGGAGAAAGGGGAGAGAAGGGCAGTCCAGGTGTGGGGACACAAGGCCCTCGTGGTCCTCCAGGATCTCCAGGTGAAAGACTGTTGAATTGTGACACTTTAGTCCAAATAAATAATTTCTTTGTCCTCAAGTTAGTAGTAAAAAATTGATTTCAGTCCGAACTGAAAAATAAAGCTCTGCATCTTCATATTGCTCAGACTGCGGGAGTTCCCGTTATTAAATGTACCCTGTCAAAGAAAACACAAGCTTGCAAACTTTTTTTAATAACCTCTGCACACATCTTGATCTGTTTTGGGTTTCTTTGATTCCTCTCTAGAATATCAAGCAGATATTGAAACATTATTTGGGTCAGGGAGAAATGTTTTCCTATCGATTTTTAGCAGTGCAGCTTGTCGGTAGATTTTGAAAAATGTCAGCGTTGCTCGCTGTTAATTGCGCTTTGATCAATACTCTTCACAAATGAGATTCATTGAAGCAACACAGCTGTATGAGCTAGCGACATGTGAGAAGGATGTGGACTGGCAAAAGCTGAAACTTGTATTTTGTGAGGAAGAGATCCAGACCCGCTGTGGGTGTGGAGCTCAGCTGCTTTCATTGTGTAGATACAGTATTAATGGCCAACATCATATCCCTTTCAGGGCCTGCTGGAGAAGGGCGGACAGGAAGTCAGGGTCCACCAGGGAGACCTGGAATTCAAGGCACCCAAGGACGTCCAGGTACCCCAGGCAGTCCTGGTCCTGCTGGACCGCCCGGCTACTGCGACCAGAACTCCTGCCTCGGGTACAATGTTGGAGGTAATAATCTCATTCCCTACTTCTGTTTCCCAAACTCTCTCAGTGCATCTGAAATCGCATACTTATATAGTACATGAAAAAGTAGTGAGCCAAGTAGTGTTTAGTGTATGGTTCTTGACAATAACACTATTGTACATATAAAGAATTTGTGACAGTACAGTGATACATAATCCTGTTTTTTATTCATTTAGAACACATCGGATTTATTGACCAGTTTACATAAATCATATTCTTACTTATTTCATCTATAGTGCATCCGGAAAGTATTCATAGCACTTCACTTTTCTCTCATTTTTTTATGTTACAGCCTTATTCCAAAATGGATTAAATTCATTTATTTCCTTCTTTAATAAATTTGCATCATAAAAAAAAATTCAGATTGTCATTATGTGGGCGATGCAGTGGAGCAGTAGGTAGTGCTGTCGCCTCACAGCAAGAAGGTTGCTGGTTCGAGCCGTGGCTGGGTGAGTTTGCGTGTTTGACTAAGCCGAAAAGAAAATGAATGAATGAATGAATGTCATTATGGGGTATTGTGTGTAGAATGTTTAGGAAATAAATGAATTGTATCTATTTTGGAATAAGGCTGTAACAAAAAAAATGTGGAAAAAGTGAAGCACTATAAGTGAAGTTTCATAAATTAATTTCGAGAGGAGCACATGATATGATTGAGCACGACTGGCTGCTCATCTGTAATCAGTAATAATCCAATCAGAGCGATCCAAGCTTACTATAAATGGATCGTTTTCTCCCTACTGCTCCCTATCTTCATTTTGGAAGAATCCCCCTTTCACCCTATCTCCTCCTTTTCCTCCCTTTTCTAAAAAAATAGAATATACTTTTTCTAACAGCAAATTCAAATGAAGTACCTACTTGAGTATGCGATTTTGGATGCAGCCCCTCTGTCTGTCAAGGATTCTCAATTCAATTCAAACTTACTGTCAGTTACTTCTAGTGGGTCTAATTTAATAATAAATGTGTAGAAGTGATTTTAAACAAAATGTGGTCAAAAAATATATATCTAAATAACCTGACAGGTGGACAAATCTAAACTTGTTTTTATTAAAACAAATATAAATATGCATATAATAAATAAAATTGCTAATAATAATAACATTATACAAATGCAAATGTAAAAGTCCCCAAAGACGAACAAGGCATGGAGGCAGTGGTTTTTATATTTATGTAGAAAATAATATATATATTTTTTTTTTTTCATATGTAAAGATATTTGTGTATTGCTGTACATCCTGTGTGTATTAAGCAATGTGTATGCATTTGAATCCACATAGGCAAGTAAAAAATACACGCTCTGTGCTGGACTTTAGACCTGCTTTTGATTGGTCATTGGCGCTTTGTCTATTTTTTTCCTCAAAATAGCAACACGTCAACGATGCGCCTTAACACATCTCTATTTTAGACCAGCACGCCCATGAGTCCACAAAGTGGCGCAAATGGATTTGCTATTTAAACAACGTGGTGCAAAATGTAAAAAATGAGGGTTGCGCTGGTCTGAAAATAGCAACAAATCGCATCAAAATTGTCTTGCGCCTTATTGTGCATGATATTGGGTGTATGATAGGACCCCAAATGTTTATTTGTTGAAATGATGGAGCAGAAATTTGCATAATACAAAATTATAGTTGAGTATTCATTAGCTTTCACTTTGCTTAATATTGCAGATTTTAGAATTGACTTTAATATTTTAAAACTAAAACTACCCAGACAATTTCTTATTGAGCTGTGGGTTTAAGGGTTTGTTCACACTTCCCAGATTCAATTAAAATTAAATCCTGGTTTTATTACTCTTTGAATTAAGTTCATTTTAATAAGTGTGAATGCTGCTATTCGAACTTTGTCAAAATCAAATATACAAGAACAGTTTTTTAGATATCTTTTCTCATTGTCGTGTGCCTTTTTTGAATCAGTTTCAGAGTGTCTTTTAAGCACTTTCTAACAAATCTGGTGTGGTTTGAAATATAAAGGTAACACAAACGAAAACAAATCTACACAAGCCAAAAACAGGACATGTAAAAAGATGTGACCATAAAAATGAACAAAAACCCAAACATATATATATTTTTCTTATCACAATAATACACTGAGAACTATCAAAAGCAGTTTACTGAAATTACCCCGTTTTACCAGTTGTACATGCACACCAATAACCAGGGAGCGAATTATACACTGACGATCAGGGGGGTCAGATTTGTCTGTAATATTAATCAAATGTATGTATTTATTTAAATTACATCTAATTTATTAATAAAACACATTGAAGTGTTCATTGTTTTGTAGGATATTTAGTGTATTCTGACCTACACTATCCTCTGATTAGCTATTTCAGTAATATACAGCTCATTTTACTTTACCTTTAGGCTATATGTAGAAACAAACACCCATTTTACAAGAAAAGTGTCTTGTTAACATTTACAAGGTTCATCAGTGCTGTAGATCTGCTGGTTTCAGACCCATTCACAATGGTATGCACATTATAGGAGATGACTAATGTGTTCATATTATAATCTGTTATTTTAATTATTGATATTATTTTTTAAGATACATATCAGAGCAAACTATTTCTCACTATTTAGAGGATAGTAGTCCCCCCCAAACCCCCCTGTAATTCACACCCTGCCAATAATCCAACAAAATATGTAATCCATGCTTTTTTTAAGTTTAAAATATTTTTCTGTTTATGTTTACGAAGTAATCTACAATGGATTTAAACATAGCTTAACCAATTAAAATAAAGGTTCGGAACTCATCAACGACACAAACATTTAACCAATGGAAAGGAACCATAGATGCCAATCAAGAACCTTGTTTTAAGAGTGCACATCTAAACCAAGGAGAGGTTTATAATAACCAGAGAAAGCCATCTGTTATATTTGAAGATGATTTTTTTTTAGTCATGAAGGGGAGATTGCAACAGCCATATTTCCTCAACTCCTTCCAATAAATCTACTGTAAACAAGTTCGTGTACATAGCAGAGTTTTGACTTGCTGTCAGTTATAGAGAGGCTCAGAGAGGATATAATTCTCACGCTCGGACTTGCCCTACTGAATAGGCAATATATTCGTAAGGGAGATTGAAGGATGCTAAAAGAAATGACGAAGAGTTTTATATTTTAGAGTTTACTTTATATCCTATTAACCGGAAGATTTAATGGTGCACCATTTACAAAATTACTATTCAGTTTTTTTCATTTAAATTTAAATAGAAATAATATATCAGTCAATTTTGATAATAAATTGTGTTTATGTATGCTTTTGTCAGTTTTTAGTTTCAATAGTCAGATTTTTACTATAAACAACACAATATATAATAATGTGGTAACACAGTTTAAGCACAACATTTCACTGTGGCTTAATACCTGCTCATTATTAAAATATGAATTGTTTATTAGTACTTATAAAGTACATACTACTGCACGATCCCTAATTCTAACTACTACCTTTACTATAAAGAACCAGCAAATTATGAGTTTAGTCAGAGTTAATGGTTTATTAATAGCGAGAATTGTACCATAAAATAAAGTGTGACCTAATGGGTTTATAATGCCCCCTTGTGGAAAAAAATGAACATGCTTGCAGTTTATAATTACTAAAGATCTGTTCGCACGGGATTAAGATCAAAACCTCTGCAGTTATTACTGACTAAAGGTCATCAGGTAATATTAATCCTATGCAAATAGGGCTTGAACAGTTAATTTATTCTTAAAATTGTGTGCTTATTTTAAATTAAAACACTTTGATGTTGATTCATTCATATTCTTTTTGGCTTAGTCCCTTTATTAATCTGGGGTCGCCACAGCGGAACGAACCGCCAACTTATCCAGCACATGTTTTGCATAGCGGATGCCCTTCCAGCTGCAACCCATCACTGGGAAACAATCACACTCTCATTCACACTCATACACTACGGACAACTTTTTTAGCTTACCCAATTCACCTGAACCGCATGTCTTTGGACTTGTGGGGGAAACCGGAGCACCCGGAGGAAACCCACGCGAACACGAGGAGAACATGCTAACTCCACACAGAAATGCCAACTGACCCAGCCGAGACTCGAACCAGCGACCTTCTTGCTGTGAGGCAATACCTACTGTGCCACTGCGTCGCCCACACTTTGATGTATTTAAATAAATATAAATAACAGAATTTACTTCCTTACTGTGGTATTTAAATCAATATCTCTACTCATCAATGTGGATGGTGGTTATTTGAAAACAGACTAAAACATGCAACTAATCATGAACTGGCGCTAACTGACAGAACATTGGCCAGTTTGATTCTTTAGTACTTTAGTCAGTTAATCACTACTAAAATGGTGAGATCATTAGTTTAGGGAAAAAAAAACTAAATGTGAACGGCAGTGCATCTTTATTGAACGAACAAAAGCACATTTTGCTGCTCATCTTGATTATTTGAGTAGCGTATAAAAATGTAATCATTATGGAGGGTCCCCTAGCAATTGCCTTCTCTGCCTATAGGTATAGCAATAACTCTGGCAAAAATGTAGCCCTGTGATCAGTTTTTTTTTTTTTTTTTTTGCCATTGCTCCAATAAAGCAATACAGGTTATGATGTTTACATAAGCACACCAGACTAGTTGATGCCTTTTTAAGCATAATTGGGTTAAACTAAACAAGACTTTCTCGTCTAACTAAGAATTGAACACAGCATAAAACTTTCAAGTAAGAAATAATCACTATTGTATGGAAGCCCGTTTTCTGCCAGGTAAAATATACATGACTTTAAAAGTCAAAATCCTGTCGGCGACCCGAGTTCGATTCCCACCTCGAGGTCCTATGCCGATCCTTCCCCTCTCTCTGCTCCCACAATTTCCTGTCAATACTCTCTACTGTCCTGTCAATAAAGGTGAAAACCCCTAAAAAATTATTATAAAAAAGTTGGCGAAGTCAGACAAAGACAAAATGTCAAAATTATGATTTATAAATGTAAAATTATGAGATAAAAAATGGCTTCAAATCAAAATGACAAGAATAAAAGTCAAAATTATGACTTAACATGACATAATAATGAGAACCTTTCTCATAATGACTTGGTTTCTTGTAATAATGACCTATAGTAATGACTTTTTTGTAATTACAATTAAGTGTTTTGTAATAATGAAAAACTCTCAAAATTATGACTTACGTTCTCATTATTTGCTTTTTCATTATTTGACTATTTTCCACAATTTGCTTCACATATGCGCAGTGTGCATATGCGCCTTTGCTTTGTTCATATGATTTCGATAGTTTTGGAGCAAGAGAGAGAGAGAGAGAGAGAGGCTGCACTTTTGCCAAGTTGTATCCCACAAATATATATTTTTACTTGATCACTATTTACAAGTGCCCCGTCTTTGACAGGTGTGTCTTTTTCCGAATGTCTTTCTGCATTGAGAACAAACTAGATAAATCTTTTTAAATACCTCAGTTGCATATTCATGTCACTCATCCTTTAAGACACTTCTATAAGGTTTAACAGAAACACTAAAACTGAACACAAATAGCCAAAGGTGTTTGTAATATGTTGATAAAAACATCATATTTTCATATAAATATATTGTCATTATCTCTTTATGATGCCTCATTATAATGAGAAAGTAATTATTATGAGAATAGATGTTTTCATCCACTCTGGGTTGATTTTAAGTTTTAATTTGGCCACAATTGTGTTTCAGCAAATGGAATCTTATCTTGACATAATTTGGGAAAATGCTTTGAATTTTTTCAAAAACTCAATATGTTTGAGCAAAAATACTGCGCTTTAATTATGTTGGTGGCAAAACCAAATGCACCATATTATTATTATTATTATTGATTGTTAGTGGTTTTCCCTGTTGGGAAGAAGTACAATTTGTATTTTTTTTCTTGCTGATCATCAGTTGCAGTGCAGTGTGTTTGATATGTTAAATAATAAATATGCTATGAGAAAATAAAAAAGCAGCTCAGCTCTTAAAACAGGGTAAACATAGTAAGTGTATGTATGTACTGTAAAACCCAATAGTCAACTTTATTAAATGAAATGAGTGTAGTTACAGTTTTTCTCAGTCGCTTTGGTGCATTTCTCACAACACTATTTACATTTGCACAACAGTTCATGCATTTCTCAAAACAATTAGTGCAAACTGCAAAACCTTGTGGATAACCTTCAAAAGCGTGTCACTTGCTCAAAATGGAGAGCTCATTCCTCAAAAGCAAGTATTCATGTCAATGAAAGTGTCAGTGTCATCAAAATGAAAAGTCCTGACACCATTGTTTATGAACAAGATAGTCAAATGGCTTAGTCATGTTTTCATTATGACACTTTACTCTGTACATTTTTTCCAATGTAAAAAAGTCTGATTTTGGTGACACTTCCTGAAAATGCTCAAGACAGCACTATATACTATTTGCACAGCCATTTGAAAACTACAGTACAGTTAGACATCACTGCATTTAGTGAGGTATCTGAGTATAACACACTGAATATGTATGTTTCACATGTTTACTGCATTTGCTCTTTACAATTCTAATTTATTCACGGCATTGTGCAAAAGAATAAATACACCCTTATTTACAACAAACATAAACTTCCTTTGGGTAGAGCTGTGCACAACTGTAAGCAATATTGCAGCACATATTGGAACTGAACCTACAACATACACAGGTCTGTAAATCATTCATCAAATTGTTCAATTTAGAAGACATTTTCAGAAAAAAAAAAAGATTTAAAGTTTTTAAATATAATGAGCTTGACAGATTTTGACAACTAGTTCAACATTTTTGTATGTAATGACTCCAGTAATGAAATGAGGACTATTAGTTTTATATGGAATGACTATTCAGCAGACACAAGTTTAGTTAATTTTGACTGACATGACAAAAGCAAATGATAATGTTACAAACAGCAGAGAGTTGTATGAAAGCAATTGATGCATGTCCAAAAGCATTTGCAATTTGCTGGAAAGAATGAGAAACTGCTACTATGATGTGCACAAATGACTAATTGTTTTGAGAAATGCATTAACTGTTGTGCAAATGTAAATAGTGTTGTGAGAAATGCACCAAAGCGACTGAGAAAAACTGTAACTCAAAATTTACTGAAAGTAATTCTACTCATTTAAAAAGAGTTTTGAACTCAGTGTTAAAGGTAATGAGTTAATTAAATACCTCATCACTTCAACTTAAATGGAGCAATTTCACAGTACTCATATATAGATTAGGTTTCCCCACCTTAAATGGTTTGAGTTTTCTTAAACCAATTGAGTACTTTAAAACCCAATGAGTTGAGTTCTCTTCATTTATTGGGTTTTACTGAGCTCAAATTGCTTTGTTTACTCAAATGGATTAAGTTCACAATACTCATTAGGATTAGTTTTTGAACTTAAATGGTTTGTTGCAATCAGTTTCCTCAAATGGTGTGAGTTACCTTAACTTATTAGGTTTTACAGTGCACACACTATAATTTGTTGTTTTACTCTATAGAACTCCATATAAAAACCAAAAACTTGTTTTTGCAAAGGCCTTCCTAAAGGGTTAATGGTGCCAACTGATGATCAACAGTAAAAATGACAAGTTTTACCTCTTCCCAAAAGAGAAAACCACCAACAATCTATAATTCATGATATGGTGTCATGACTTTGCGATCAAAACTTGTTGTTATAATGGAAGTCAATGAGGCAAAAACAGCCAAAACATAATGAAAGTGTAGTCAATTTGAATAATACATGAGGGTTAAGCCATAAAGTCATAGTTTTGACATGACTATGATGTTTTTTTTCACCTGGTGGAAATGGACTTCCATACTATTGGGACAACTATGGAGAGAACAATCTGCACCATCTTGTCTAACAATCTCAAGCGCTTTTCACATTCTCACTTGAGACTATATTTCCATAATTGCTAATGAACATGAGCCATGGCTTTACATGAGTGGTCTGACTTTTAGTCCAATAAAGCTGGCCCTTCCCAAACAATTATGCGACTTATACATTTCTCATGGAGTCTAAATGCTATGAAAGTTTAAGTGTGATCTGTGCGCTTAGAAGATGTGGTATTTTAGTGAGACATTTTCAATATGGGAGGCTGGACAGAAATGGACAGCACTCTTTAAATAATTGATTTATCGGATCCTAGCAAAGCTTTCAACTGAACTCCCCACAAATTACTGCAGTTTTGTACTCTGAAAAAAAGAAAAAGCACGCTAATGTTCTCTGGGGTTTTTGCCATGTAAGGCTGTTATATGACAGTGTAATATTCCACTCAATAGATGAAATACTGCATCAACACTTTTAAGATCTATAAAGGTTATAGCTTTAAGCTTTCACAGTCAGCATAAAATCTTAATAGTATTGCAAATTGCCCTGTAACATATTCAGCCCTCATTCTTTGGGATAATACTTCATTTCTAATGAGAGAATGTAGGTTTTATGAGTATTGACCAGGTTTTAATGCCTTATTGAGAATCCTTGACTCTCTTTCTCAAACGTCACTATGCAAAGATTAAAGTGTGAGTCGGTCTGGCAGACGAGGTGTTGTTTAGAACATGGTGTGGGTTTATATGGGGCTCTCACTTACCGCAGTGTCTCTCTCTCTCTCTCCTCTTTTTCACTGTCTCACACCTGCATGTGAAGGTCCAGATCAGTATGAGAATGACTACTGAGAAACAGTAGAGTCTTTCCTCTCTCCCCTCATTACTTCATCCCACGTCCTTACATGCGCCCAAACCAAAGACTGTATATCTGGGGAAGGTCTTTTTCTACACATTCCTGAACTCATGGTTCTCCAAACTTCAACATGTCACCACCATTAAAGGCCCTTGTCTTTTTAACCCTCCTAACCAAGCTGATTATAAAGTAATTTCTACCTTTTCTTGCACTTTTTTTGTTTTATGAGGTTTTGAAATCTACACTCTTGTAAGTAAAAGTTTACGCAGTTTGAGTTCGTCTAAGAACCTTTCTGTGAAAAGTTCTTAAAATAACTGCTTTTATTAGTTCATGGAATATTTTAATAAATAATAATAATACATCTGTTTATTAACAGGTTACATATTTCCTGATTCATGTATTTTCTTCCATTTATTTATGGTTATGAATGAAAGTGACTTTTATTGACATATTACTAGTTTGAAACAATATATGAAGAGTTTAGATGCAAAAACCTCTTAATGCCGTCTGAAATGTTCCTCTAAAATGAGCATTTTTATCAGGCTCCTGCGTGTAGGTTCAGTAATATCACTTCTATGGCAAAGAATAAGTCCTTTTTCCTGGTCTTTAAAGTGAAATACCTCAACATAAACAAAGGAGGCTGAGAAAAATGTTTGTTTTCGATGGAAATTTCAGATGGCACTTAGAGGTTTTTGCATCTAAACTCTTCAAACAATATATAGAGAATTAAGTTACACAAAATGTACTCATTCCATGTTTTTGTACTATAAATAACAACACCAACTCGGATAATGTTACTTCATACTACTAAAAATGTCAATAAAATCCCTTTTTAATTTTTTTTTCAACATTAATAGTTGTTGGAAGAAATATCCAGGACTCGTAATGCAATTCAAAAGCATAAATAAAAAAAAAACATGGATCACAAAATTCAGAAAATTACTAATTAACAAATATTTTTTTTCCTCAGTGTACTGCATTACTGTAGCTAAAAATATATATCTACTTTTACTTAATATTCCATCTGCGTTTTGGATATTATGAACTTCCATAAATGTGCACACAATGTATCTCCCGCATGGGAAAATCTAGTTTGACTGAGGAGGTTATGGTCTGAGAATTAAATATAAATGATGCAGACATAACACTAGCAAGGGGTCACTCATATACTAAAATACTTATACTAATGCTTAAATAATTAACAAACATTAACATTAGCTGAAATACAAGGAACCGTAGCAACACATTGTCATAGAACCAAAAAATGAAATAAAAGGAAGACATGTCCTGACAGGTTGCATGTTTGTAGAGTCATTTTCAATGAGTTTGAACCTAGTTTAAACAATTAAAATAACTCATCAACTACACATAAACGTTCAGCAATGTAAAAAAAAACATAGATATCCACAACCATTATTTTTAGGAGTGCACATCTAAACCAAGTTGATATCTATTAAACCAACCTGTTAGCATTTCTCTTCATCTTAATGGCAGCTGCTTGGTTATCACAGAACCCCTGCAAATAGCTGATCTGAAATCCATTTGCTCATTATTTAAGCCAATCACCTGAGCTGAAAACATTAAGCAACTAGTCACTTGTGATCACATCAGTTTGCTAAATGTATATATTTTTATATTGTTATTTAGACATGTTAAGCAAAGAATATTTTTATATTCTTAAACTTTTTTTATGCTAATGAATACTTAAACTATTTGTAAAAATGTCTTTTTGACAGCTGCTTGGCAAGCACAGGGCCATGTTTGGAAACTTGTGTCATTGCCTAAGCTCAATTCTTTTTGTTTTTTGTTGCTGTTGAGCCTGAGCCATATATTCTATTGGACTAATTACTTGGGAGATGATGCTGATTGTCTGGTGGCACGACAAGAATGCACTGTAAAGCCCAAATTATACTCAATTTCATATATGCGTATGCTAGTTAAATGCAAAGCCTTTCAAAATATGCTTAATTAGACTGCATAAACAGGTTTTCGCATGTATGTGCATTGCAACAACTTGCAATACTTCTCCTGGCCTACAGGGGTACATCCATGCAGAATATTTCACTAAGAGATAACTTTTAATAATAAAAAATTTAATCTTTCATGCTTAAATTGTACAAATGATTGTTATTTGTAACCTCTTCGTCTATTTATCCATCCATAATTGTAGCTTTAATGCAGTCTATTGTTTTTGGGACAGTAGCCACCTTGTGGATGCAAAAAAATCAAATAAATAAATGCACATATGTGATGCTGGACCACAAAACTAGTCTTATATCGCATGTATATATTTTTGGCAATAGCAAAATATTCATTGTATGGGGTGAAAATATAGATTTTATTTTTGTTCCAATATATATTGAATATTCCAACCATATCTCCCTGCAACCCAAGGCAGGTTGCTCACTGAAGCTAAGCAGGGATCAGCCTGGGGTGCGTTTCCCAAACAACGACGTAACTCGCGGCTGAACTATCATAGTGCGATGCATCGTTTGGGGAAAGAACTATGTAGTCATGAGTGTTTGCCAAAACCCTTAGTTTCTCTGTCGCAGATCCTTCGCTTGAACCACGTTAGTTATAACGTAAAACACCCATAATGATGCTCTAAACAGGGTGGAGCAACTACTTCTTTAGAGAAGAACCCCATCATTTCTTTGTGCAAATTAAATTGTTTTACACAAACACGCATTTAAAATAAAATCCAATATTAATTTTGGTAAAAACATGCACTCGCTTTGCATATTAATTGAAATATATGTAAATGGCACATATAGGGCCAATGTTTGCTTTACTAATATTATTGAGAAGTTGAACATTACATATTCTATTCTAAAACATAAAATCACTTACAAAAGCTAACACTATTCTAATATCATATATAAATCATATAAATAATGAGGCTATTTATTTTAAATAAATTTACTTTAATAATAATATTAATAATAATAATGATGACGATGATGATTATTATTATTTAGGATATTGTTTATTTATTTTTTAAAAATTACAATTTGACACATGCAGTTCTAAAGTTCTAACCAACAGACCCATGTCATATACAGTACAGACACTTAATAAATAACCCACTATAAAATAAAAGAATTAACGTATGCTATGTTTTTTATTTTCACAAGCTTTGGAGACGCAACATAATTTCCGCTTTTAAATATACCTATAGCTTTCGCCATGAGACTGTGTTCAAAATGATATCAATGTTTTCAAAGTGCACTGTGAAGGGAGCACAATTATGAACATGAAGATTGCTAAAACTGAACTGTAAAAATAGTTTGAAAGCAAATTACACCTAAGAGAGATGACCTTAATGCTTTTTTACTTTTAATAATTCCAACTTTGAATGTTAGAATGTTCTAAATGAATAGGGCATAGGGGGGATAAGTGGGAATAGAACACAGCCAGGAACTATGCTTTAACTACAGCTCCAGAGGTGTCATTTCAAGTGCTCAAGTTTGCGACGCAGTTTGCGAATGTTCGTTGGAACGATGGATTCGGGAAACAGCAAATCAAAGAACTATGTAACGACGGAACTTGCGACCCCTGGTTAGTACCCGGATGGGAGACCACATGGGAAAACTATAGGTTGCTGTTGGAATAGTAATGTAATGTAATGTAATGTATATTTATATAGCGCATTTATTGTGTATGGTCATACACCCAAAGCGCTTCACAATCATGAGGGGAGTCTCTCCACTCCACCACCAGTGTGTAGCATCCACTTGGATGATGCGATGGCAGCCACAGGACAACGGCGCCAGTGAGCTCACCACACACCAGCTATTGGTGGAGTGAAGAGACAGTGATAGAGCCGATTCAGTCTCATCCGAAAGACGGCGCCCACTGACAGTGTAGTGTCCCCTTCACTTTTACTGAGGCATTAGGACTCACGCAGACCACAGGTTGAGCGCC
Source organism: Danio kyathit (assembly GCA_903798195.1). NCBI lineage: Eukaryota > Metazoa > Chordata > Actinopteri > Cypriniformes > Danionidae > Danio > Danio kyathit. Next base: position 24,463,898 of record LR812534.1, on the reverse strand, counting down.
CCCTGCTGGCCTCTCTAACACCACTTCCAACAGCAACCTAGTTTTCCCATGTGGTCTCCCATCCAGGTACTAACCAGGCTCAGCCCTGCTTAGCTTCAGTGAGTAACCGGTCTTGGGCTGCAGGGTGATATGGCTGAGTGTTAGTGAGGCCAGCAGGGGGCGCTCAACTTGCAGTCTGTGTGGGTCCTAATGCCCTAGTATAGTGATGGAGACTACTGCCAGTGAATCAAGTTAAACCAAGGTCCTGATTCTCTGTGGTCATTAAAAAATCCCATGGCACTTCTTGCAAAGACTATAGTGGGGTAACCCCGGTGTCCTGACCAAATTCGCTCCATTGACACTTACCCATCATGGCCTCCCAGTCATCCCCATCTCGCTATATAAATGCACATTACTTACTTACTGATCATGTTCCATGAATGTATTTCATAAATGTCCTACTCTAAATATATCAAAACTCATTTTTAATAAACAATATACAGTGGTAAGAACCTAATTTGGACAATATTAACAAGATTTTCTCAGTATTTCAATATTTTGTTACAGGTTTATCTTGGCCAACTATTGTCAAATCAAAAAAAGTTATAATATAAAGCATATTTATTCAGCTTTCAGATAATGCATAAACCAAATTTCCAAAAACTAAAGGTTATGACTGTTTTTTTTTGGTCCAGGGTCAAATATATGGTCTGCATGCTACGTTACAAAATGTTGGTGGTACATACTATTCACAAGAGGAAATTAGCATTATGGACATTATGCACTGACTCTCAAATATGCATACAAAGCGAAGTATACTTGGGGCTTAAGAACCCTCCTAAATCAGTCACTTATTAGAGCCACACTCATTCCTCATTAAAAAAACAATTATTTTAGCCAGGTTCAACACCTACCTAAATAAGTCATGCTAACAATTAATCCTTCAGGCTAAACTAAGCTAATCACAATAACAACTCTCTTCATCCCTTCCGCACTGACTTTGTTTCTTCTTTCTTTGCCGCTATTTTCTATCTCTCTAACTCAACACCTGCTCCCCCTGGTGGTGGTGACTGAAAAAAAGAAGGCAATCGATCTAATTCCCCCGTGTTCCCATAGTACAACAGTTGCCCTCCAATCCCTACCAAAACTACGGCCCCGCCACCAACTACAACCCTGAGGATGAGGAGGAGGACGACCCTTATGGCGGCTACCGGGCCTACCCTCCTCAATACTACCAACCCAGCTACCCCGACCCCCGTGGCGCCAGGCCTGGCCCCGTACACCCTGGTGACACGGCGGGCATGAGGGCACCCGGCGCGAGCCGCTTCACCCGCAGCACAGCTGAAGAGGGCATCGTCCATCAGCCGCAAGAGCATGTGAAGGAAGAATAGCTGTGGTGACCGACAGACCGTCCACATACAAACACTTTTCAGCAGAATGTCCTGCAGGATTGGACCGAGGGAAATCCGAAAAGTGCCTGCTATATGCATCCTTATTGGGTCGGGTGAGTGAAGATTAGAAATAAAAAAATGAAACTGTGCCGACATTCATTCAGTGACTTTTCTGTCTTTTGTGAGGCTGCATGTAGCCAATGAAACGAAAAGCAAGTTTGAAGGAGGAACTCTGCAAATACGTTTTCTTAATGAGTGTTTTTGAATTGTTGTCCAGGAAAAAATACACACAATAAAGGTGTAGAGAGATATTTTACAGCATAAATATATATTATAACTTTATTCATTGGCAGATTTTTTTCTTTTATTTTACGATTAGGCTTTACAACAACAATAATAATAATAATAATAATAACAATAATAATAATAATACAATTTAAAGAAATTTTTATTTCATATTATTTTTGTTGTTGACATGGATAAAAATAAATTACATAATAATAATAATCATAATAATAATAATAATAATGTCACTTAATTGTATTATTGTTGTCAACAACAATAATAATATTAAATCATATTAATTTAAATGTAATTATTATTAATTGTATTATTAGCAGTGTTGGGGAAAGTTACTCTCGAAAGTATTGCATTACAATATTGAGTTACTCCCCAAAAAAGTAAAAACATTTTTGACCTGGCTGAGGCTTGATCTCTTTCAGAACTGCAGTTTTTTTTTTTCTTTTTTTTTTTTTTTAAAGAGGAGCTCTGCAATACACAACACACTGCATAACCTTCAATATATATATATATATACATATACACACACACACAGTTGAAGTCAGAATTATTAGCCCCCTGAATTATTAACCCCCTTTTTATTTTTCCCCCATTTTCTGTTTTAACAGAGAACAGATTTTTTCTATACATTTCTAAACATAATAGTTTTAATAACTCATCTCTAATAACTGATTTTTTTTATCTTTGCCATGATGACAGTAAATAATATTTGACTAGATATTTTTCAAGACGCTTCTATACAGCTTAAAGTGACATTTAAAGGCTTTACTGGGTTAATTAGGTTAACTAGGCAGGTTAGGGTAATTAGGCAAGTTATTGTATAATGATAGTTTGTTTTGTAGACTATTGAAAATATAGCTTAAAAGAGCTAATGATTTTTTCTTTTTGACGTTAAAATGTTTTTTAAAAAAATAAAAACTATATATATATATATATATATATATATATATATATATATATATATATATATATATATATATATATATATATATATATATATATATATAAATAAATTAATTAATCAATTAATGTAGGATAACTTTATGTTTGGAAAGCTTCCTGTCCCCCAGAGCTCTACATGCCATATAAATATATATATACAGATTAATGATAGTTTAAAGCAATGCATTTACTACTTTTATACTTTTTGTCTTATTAAAAAGTAAAATCACTGTCCATTCAGATAATCCTCTTTTCCTTTTCTTCCATGTGTTCAAAATAATGAGAATATTTCCATCGCAGAAATGTAAGGCTCTGCCATCTTCATTTCTGTCTGTTCCTGCATTCTCTCATTGTGTGTGGGCTTTAACGTGACTGCGTTCATTTTAATTCAGCAATGTATTTTTTTTAACTAAACTAAGAAGTAACTCGAGTTACATTTTTAAAAAAGTAACTCCGATATTATTACTTAATTATGAAAAGTAATGCGTTACTTATTACGTAACTTGAGTTACTTGTAATGCGCTACCCCCAACACTTATTATTATTATTATTAATAACAATAATCATAATTTCTCCTCCTTCTTACTATTAATCTTAAGAAAAAAGGGACTTGTGTGTTTGCTGCATGCTTGGGATATACAGTTGAAGTAAGAATTATTAGCCCCCCTTTACAATTTTTTCTTTCTTTTTTAAATATTTCTAAAATTATGTTTTACACAGCCAGGACATTTTCACAGTGTGTCTGATAATATTTTGTCTTCTGGAGAAAGTCTTATTTGTTTTATTTCGCCTAGAAATATTTTTTTTTAAACCATTTTAAGGTCAAAATTATTAGCCCTTTTTAGCTATATTTTTCTACAGAACAAATCATGGTTCTACAATAACTTGCCTAATTAACCTAGTTAAGCCTTTAAATGTCCCTTTAAGCTGTTTAGAAGTGTCTTGAAAAATATCTAGTCAAATATTATTTACTGTCATCATGGCAAAGATAAAATAAATCAGTTATTAGAAATGAGTTATTAAAACTATTATGTTTAGAAATGTGTTGAGAAAAATCTTCTCTGTTAAGCAGAAATTGAGGAAAAAATAAACATGGGGCTAATAATTCAGGGGGGCTAACAATTCTGACTTCAACTGTATGTAAAATAATAACAATAATAACATATAATAAATATAACATATGACAAATAATAACATTTTTTTTCTTTTTTACTTAATACATTTTCATATTTAGTTATTTTCCCAAACTGTAATCTCACAAATTGTATTCACATGCATTAACAATCTGCCAGTGAAGTGATAAATATGTAACCTAAAAACTTAAACTTAATAACAATTTATCATCTAAAGGAAAATCTTAATATCTTCCATTTTATAAAAAGCACAATACTCACTGGACTTCTCAATGATTGTTTTGCTGGGTAAACAACAAAAATACTGATTAACAAAATGATTTTCACAGCCAACGGTTTTGAAATGTGTCGTCCATATCTTTTGTAAATGACAATAAGGGGTGTCTGTACAGTTTGTGTTTTATTTTATTTTTAAGTGCAAATTGGTGATCTACTATGTTACAGATTTCACAAATGTTTACAGCATTTCATCTGGAACGTCTTTACAGAAGAAAATACCTCCATCTGATGCTCTTATCACTAGCAGTTATATTATGAAAATCTTATACTCATTCATCAAACCTGATTGTTTTCTCTGGTACTTTACAGCAACACCCCATGTAACGCCACACATTTTGTCTGAATTGTAACTGTATTATGTGAATTTATTTCCATATGGTGGTATAGTGCCATGCAGAGGATGCAGTGAAAGCTCTCCGACTGTTTATTTTTTTTGTATAAAGAAGAGCTCAGCATGGCATCTTTTGTGTCTCCGTGCTCCTGTTTCCAATGGCTCTGTCACTGTGAAAGAGACCTGAAGAGTCAGAGTTAGGCCTGTGGTCTACCGTCCGCTCGTAACAGACCTTTCAAATCCACAACCTTATTTATTTTTACTTTATTATTTGATTTTTTGTAACCAATAAAACTGTACTGCGACAATGACTTCTTGTTTTCCATTCTGTGTGCAGCTAATTGGTCAATTTTACATTTTAAAACGGAACAAATTTCCTTTTTAATAAACTTGTTCTTGCTTCGTAAAGTCAGTTTTACCTTTTTATAAAAAGGATATGCGGCCAACATTGCGCTGACTAACAAGGGCGTTTCATTTCTATGTCAGCAGAGTGTTTTTTTTAATGAGCTAAGCAGACTTCAAAAAGGCCAAAGTAGCATCAGAAAGGGCTTATAGAGTCATATGAAGTTAATTAGGGCCGAAGAGGCAGTTGAATTAGAGCTGGATCGGGCTTCAGAGTGGATGGTAAAGCCATTTGCGGGACAAGCAAAGACCAAAGAATCTGAGCTTTATTACTGAAGAGTCAAGACTAAATGAATAGGGCTGCTCGGGTTGTGGTTTATCAAGAAATTCATCTCTATTTGGTATGCGTTTGTGCTTAAAAATAACACCACTTTTTTGAAAATAGGCTAATTTTCCAGTTCACCTCGAGTTAAACAGTTGAGTTTCACAATTTTGGAATCCATTCAGCTGATCTCTGGGTCAGGCAGGAGCACTTTTAGCTTAGCTTAACATAGTTCATTGCATCGAATTAGACCATTAGCATCTCACTCAAAAATCACTAAAGAGTTTTGATCATTTTACTATTTAAAGAGCCCCTATTACGGGTTTTTGAAAATGACCGTCCATGTAGTGTGTAACACAGATTTAAGTGAAGTAAAATATTCAGCTAAGGCTTAAATCTGAAAGTGGACAGTTTTTAAAACTATTGATTAATCTAAAAAAAGAGTTGACTCATAGTGGTTGAAATGAATCGTCTTAATAACGAGTCTTTAGCCGTTTCGGCGTGACGTGGATACGAAACATAAGCCCCGCCCAATTGTTGCATGCAAACCCAGGAAAATTTAAACCTGCGGCCCCGCCCACTAACACAGCAGCAAAGACAAACAGATCCTGAAGTCATGAGTCATGAAGACGCTGTGCTTACCTGGATATTATTGGAAGTGTGAGGGAAAGGAGTGCTCCAGCAATCTACAGGCTTACAATGAGCTTTAAGTACACGGCTCATGGATTAGTTTCTTCCTCCATTTTGTTACACCAAATTATGTGACCATCGTATTCTGTGACCCTAGGCGCGGTTCTCACTGTTTGCTTGAACTTGCTCCCAAGACATGGAAACAGTGTACATACTGTCACGTGATTGACAGCGCACATTGGGCACTCAAGGGCACTAAGCTGTTTGCATTTAAAGAACATACAATTTTTCTGTGTGAAATACAAGGGATTTTATAGATACTAGTATTGAGCAGTTTATTCCAGCGCATTCACATGTACGCTGTTTGCATGTCCAATTCGCCTGTGGGAGCAAGTTCAAGCAAAACAGTGAGAACAGCGCCTACTAGGGTCACATAATTTGGTGTAACACATGCAAAATAAGGACAGTTTATTAGGTACAAGTCAAGGATAGCTTGTCAGAGGACAGAGGAGGAGCGCTGGTAAGCGCTACAACCCCCTGGCTGGGGATGTTGGGGATCGTTGGGCAAAGCAGAGTACAGGTAAGCCCTGAGAACATATAACACTTCAAGCAAGAGGTGCCACAGCAATGATTGCAAATAGAAATGATCTACAGCTGAGAAGGGAGAAAAGCTCCAAAATGAAACATAATTAATGAAATCAGACCTGGCCCATGACACTTTTTATAATTATAAGTAAATAGCTGCCTCCTTGTTTTCTCTAGCTTGTAAAATATGTTTTTAATTGTGTTGTTACTTGTAACAGCTTGTACTGTATCAGGTTAACTCTTTATATTCCCATATCGCTTCTAATGCCACATTGCAAACGTGACGCGTGCTGCTTTGTTTACGAATTTAAATGCGTTTGTGGTGTTTAACTGCACTGCTTTCGGGGCTGAGGTGTCTGAATAACACTGTTGAGAACCAGGTACTGTTTACTGTGGTGTCAGTAAGTTTACTATGAAGCGTGTTTCGGGTGTCCGCCTGCGATCGGATCCTATACCAATGTTGGCGACCCGGGGGTTGATAAACCGCGCTGGGCATTTTACGGTCTCGAGTTGAACGCTGGCGACCAATCGCAACAGGTTGTCATCGGTCAGCGCAGATTAGCTTCGAGCTAAGGAGGGGTTTGGGAACAATATGGGAGTTGCTGGGATAATTAGGTAAAAATAAATGCATATTATAAGACCATGAAAGTGTTTTTTTTTTTGACCTTGCATGCATATCAGTATGTTGTTGGAGACCCATAAAACCGAAATATGACCCTTTGTATAATAGGGGCTCTTTAACGCTTGATTCTTCTATTACATTGTGTACGAAAACTGATGAAAAATAAAAAGTTGCTGTTTTCTAGGTTGATATAAGGCTAAGAACTATAATTCCAGCGTAATAATCAAGGAACTTTGCTGCTGCAACCATGGTACAGCAGCAATTATGCAGCGCCTGAAAATGATCTAACTTCCTTCAACATAAACAACCACCTCCTTGCAGAGGAAGCGTGTGCCCGCCACATCGGAAGGTACCAGCTGGGGAGCATTTTCAGGTGCTGTGTAATGTCATTGCTCTTGCTGTAGCCATGGTTCATTGATTATTACGCCAGAATGAGAGTATAGTTCCTAGCCATGTCATCTTTTCATTTTTGTCAGCCTTACTACACAATGTAACTACAGAAGAGTTGTGGTTTAATTAGGAAAATTATAGAAATTAGATGCTAATATTCTAATCTGATTCAATGGTTTATGCCAAGATAAGCGAAAAGTGCTCCTGCCGGACCCAGAGATCTGCTGAATAAATAAAAAAATCAGTACAACTTGACTGTTTTATTCTTGGGACGTGCAGAAAAATAAATATTACTTTTAAATTCCTATAAATACTAACCATAACCACTGAACATTGACAAAAGAATTCAGTTTTTTTTTTAGAATTTGAGAGATAATTTATTTCACATTAACCATATAAAAAAAGCATCTACATGTGTTCTTGAAGTCCAGGTGGAACAGCATGGCGATGGTCATTTCATCCTGTAGTCTTCAGGCCTGTGAAAACACAAAAGACAATAGAACTCATTATTCAAGCATCAAAACAATAAATACAAATCAAGACACAAGAGGACGAAAGAGAAACTTAAACATTCCTTACTAATTTAAACAAACAGTCTAACTAATATACTACCAGAGTTATCAATCAACTATCAATGTATATAGCATCTTACTACAACCAAGGGGCTGCCCGAAGTGCTTTACAACCAAGCGGCAACCTCCCGCTCTCCCTTGTGAAGCTAATACGCAAGTAACTAAAACTGCAATTCATCGACTAGCCTTTGGGGGCTGGCTCCAGGAACTCCTGAAGTTCACTGACTGCAATGATAAATTGGCCCTATTTACAGCTGATAAAAACATGTTTACAACCTGGTACAAAAGATGATTTTAGTGCATATAGCTAATATTACCCTTGATGGAGGTGAATTTTTTTATAACTCATCTGTTTCTTTTATTATGTTATATTATGTCAGCATAATTAAGGACGTGACCACTTGAGTGACAGCTAGGCCTTGCTGCTCGCTCTCTTGTCACCTCAGCTGATTCCAGCTGATTAGCCGCTGAACTCGACAAATGCATCATATTTTTGTGTTGTTTTATGTGGCTTTAAACAGACAATTGCCTTTTGTTATTATTTCCTACAATTATCAGATGATATGGCATGCTGTGTGCACTTAATTGTGCTCACAAACCATTCAAGTGGCCTCCATTTCCCAGGTGAGTGAAATTATATACTTATATACCATCTCTATAAATTTATTCGTTTTACTTAAGATAATTTATCATTTATATTTTTCTTTAGAATTTGAAAGCACTCCAGAATCTGACAGATTGATTAGCTGTAGGCTATAGAACAGTCATCTGAAACGTCGTCATACAGTGTTATGCCTAGATTTCATCAATAGTCTTGCATTTACTAACACAGACTATTTTTGAAGTAATTCGTGTTTTCCTCCTGTAAAAAAAAATGTCATAAGAACAATGCTTAGTGGCTCAATGTATTACAACGATGTTTTTAAAAGTCTAAACACTTTATTGATATAGTATACAGCCAAGCACAAGTGCTCAGAACACAAACGAGTCGCAGGTAATGAAGTGTTCTCCCAAAGAAAAACCCGTCTAAGCAAAATGCTAGCAGGCATCTGTAGCTCCACTGACGCTCCGCCTCTTTGCCCTTTTTTGGTCACCCTCAGTGAGTGTGATGACGCGCAAACAAAATGGCGACGTTTGGCCACGCATACTTGTAGCTTCATTTGTGCTTTTCAGAAACCTATGGGTGACGTCACGGATACTACGTCCATATCTTTTACAGTGTACAGCATGCTTACAACAATGAAACTAATTCACAATTTAAAGGGGGCCTATTATGCAAAAATCACCTTTATACGGCATTTAAACAGGTGTGTGGCAACAGTCTGAATATAACCAGCTACTAATGGCCTGCAGAAACACTTTGATCATCAGAGGGGAAAGCCCCGCCCATTAGTGACTATTTCTACCTCATTAGCATAGGACGTTTATCTTGTTTTTGAATCTGCCACTATGCAGACACACAGGCATCTGAATATCGAAGGCCATTCTAAATAGCTCGGTTTTAAGTTCTACTTTAAATGGTAGCATATTTGTGATTGTGAGTAGTTCTGAAGGGAAGGTAGTTCACAGTTTTGGACCTGCCACTGCTACCTGGTCTGGGAACCTCCTGCAACAATTGGCCGGCAGTTAGCAGGGCTATTAACTGCATTAAATACAACTGCAACAGTAGCAGTATTAACAACAGTAGTTTAAAATCAATTCTCAATTTAACGATGTGATTAAATGATGTGTTCATATTTGCTATTTTGGTTCATCCCAACAAAGTGCATTGAAACAGTCCAGACGAGAGCTAACAAAAGGCATGAATGGTTTTCTCGAGATCGCTCTGGCTCAGAAAAGCCTTAACTTTGGCATGAAAGCGAAGCTGAAAAAAAGCTTGCCTTGATCACTGAATTAATTTATCAATCTTAAGTCCAAAATCACACCTAAACGTTTACCTGCATGGCTAAAATGAGGGGATGGAGTGAGCGGATTTGGAGAGAAATCATTAGACAGTTTTTTTTTTCATTCAGAGAGAGAAAATTCTTAACTAAAAATATGTATCTGAAAAGTCTGATGCAACTGGGAGATGCATTTGAACAGCATCAGCGTACAGATGAAAAGAGACCTTATGGTTTAACATGATTGACACTAACAGAAACGTGTATAATGACAATAAAACAGGGCCCAATATGGATCCCCCTGTGGAACACCAGAAGTCAAGGGCGCAAGAGAAGAGGAGGCATTACCAATCATAACTGAGAAACTACAATTTAAAAATAGCTGGCTTCCACACAATCGATTTGTGTTGGGCCAACATAAATAAATTATGTTCAATTATTTGTTTGTTAAAAGGACTGAATTGTAATTATTAGTACAATATAGACCAATTACCATGTTTGTAAACATTCAGGATGCGCGCGCAGTGAGGTGGCAGAAAAAAAACAGGAGCGCTAGCATTTACAGCGAGGGAATGACATCCAATGCGGTTCAGAGTTTGTTGTTGTTTTAGAAATAAGATATATTGATTACACATTATATATATTATTCACATAATGCTTTCAGCGTATTATAACAGCTTGTCACCCAATAATAAGCAGTGATTCGGCAAATTTAACGTTAAAGTGAGCGGCGTTCGTCTGACAGGTCCATTTGTGATAGTACCCTCCCAATGGATATTGAATAAGACGAAATGACCAAGCATCCAGCCCGAAATATACAATCTCATTGAAGCTCCAAGGGATTTTACGAGAGAAGTTAAAGCCCTACAAGTGTTTGGATGCCTACAATTGTGTTCTGTGTGGTCATGTGCAAGAAATAATGTTCCCTGATTACCAGATACAAAACTATGTAGTGCTAAAAACCGAGGATCTGCCGAGCCAAAGACAAGGAAAAAAAAGATGGAGCTATACAAGGCCAGGGGGATCATCAACAGGCAGAACAACAGCATTCTGACAGCGAACTACACTTGTACGGCAGGCCCAGGGTATGTGAACTTACACATAAAGGTAAAGTTGGTTTTATATTCGCACATTCGGACGTTCCCCTTAATAATATAATTTCATAAACGTATTATTTGCAAACTCTAAATAGCGAAATCATATTAGCAGCCAATGACTATTAAAGTACAACATTGTTCACAGTCAAATAAACAGAGTTAAAGGTGTTTTCAAGTCACACTTGCAGGTTATTTCAGAGCGAATACTCAAAGTGCCGTGGTAAACAATATAGGGAGTGTGTCACAAGTTGTCACTGAATGAAGTTGTAAATATAAAACCAATTTTACCTTAATAACTTACACTTTCACGTTTTATTCTCAGCATTCAGTGTCCGGAGTTTAATTCACCATATTTAACTGTTTTGCCGAAATCATTGCTGCAATCAAAAACGAGTAATGTGTATGATTCAGCATAGCGTGAACTGACCTGATATAACATGAGAACTGCAGAGTCCAGCATTTATAATCAGGTCCTCACTTCATTCAGCTCCCTTTTAGCCAAAGACGTCTGCAGTCGGCATTAAAAGCAGTGTGGTGTATGGTAAAAGTTAAGTTTTCTATTTTTTGGCATCCTACCACAAAACACGACATGTTTGCTATTGGAGCAGGTATTTTTCTGCAACCGGGGACCCTTGTGACGTCATGTGTGAGTGACGTAGGTTGGTAATTGGTCTATAGGACAATTACTACTAGATGAGATAATATTTGGCAGACAACAGCTTCTTTAACAGCATAGTGATACAGTCAAAAAGACTGTACCGCAGTATAGTCACTAAAATATGCAACTTATCATCACCTAAGATCACGGCTAGTGTCATTCAACCAGTGGTTTGGTGGATTTCCTCTTGAATGCTGCAATAAAATCCCAAATCCCTGAGCAGGTAGAATAAAAGCTGGAAATAAAGTCCTCCGTGACCAGCGAAGAAGCAGAATTTACTCAGGGTATAGGTTATTTTGTAAAGTTATTAATTGCACAGGTCGCTCCTGTGACTTTTTAACACGGCATAAATAATTAAGCACTGAATGCCGTGAGTTGTTTTCAGCCGTATTAAATTTTAATTAAAGGTTTCACCCCCGTTAGATTACTTATACCCTCATTGTATGCAGAAAAGACCTAAATATTGTGTTCACTTGATGCGAGAATAATTAAAGAACGCAGCAGAGAGAGGCTGCATAATTTGACATGGCATCCCATAAGTGCTTCTTCTCATTTACATGAACATTAGTTAAAATCTTCAGTGTTCGTACAGCAAATTAGAAACTGCAAGTTTACTGTAAATGTGTCCTTAATGGTATAAGCATTAACATTAAATTTAATGATAAAGAAATATATTAAAAATATTGTTTTAAGATTTTGAGGCATTGATTATTATTATTAGTAGTAGTAGAAGTAGTATTAATGAAAATGTATTTATTTTTTATCTTTTGTCAGTGTCAGTTTTATTTATACATCACTATTAAACACACCCAAAGTGCTGCACAATACACATCACAAAAAGAAAGATATAAAATCAGAGCTAAAACAAACAATTCTCAGGGATAAAATGGCAAATCAAAAAGGTAAGTTTTCAACCTAGAATTAAAAACAGACAGAGATGATATAGATTTAATACAGAAGGGCAGAGCATTTCACAATCTAGGACGAGCTACTGCATTTCAGCCTCGACTTAGGGATGCATAATAATCTCTGTTTTGATGACCGAAGAGACCGACCAGGTTCAGTCAACAGATCTGACAGATAGAAAGGTGCCAGGCCATTTAGTGATTTAAAGCCAAAAGAGGAATTTTAAAAGTGACACGACACAGGAAACCAGCGCAAAGAGTGTAAGACTGGTGTGATGTGGTCATGTTTTTGGTACACGTTAAAAGCCTTGCAGCAGCATTTTGAACTAACTGTAAACAGGATAAAGCTGTCTGACTAATCCAAAATTATAGTGAGTTACAGTAGTTCAACCTAGATGTCATAAAAGCATGAGTCATTTTTTTTTTTTTTGATTATTTTCCTGGATAGAAAAGGTTTCACTGTTGTTAAGAGTCGAAGCTGAAAAAAGCAGGATTAGAGCAGTGCATTGATCTGTTTAGCAAATCTCAAACCATCAAAGATAACACCCAGATTTTTTTTACCCAAGGCTTCACAGAAAAGCTTGATTTAACATGATAGGCACACTAGAAGAATTTGATGGGCCGAACACATATTTCAGTTTTACTCTTATTTAAATCTAGAAAGTTCAAAGACAAACAGACTTTCACATCCGGCAAGCAAGACATAAGAGCCTCCAACCCACTCAAACTGCTTTCTAAAAATAGAACCCAATGGAAGCATACATAATAAAAAAAGAATAGGGGCTAAGATTGATCCCTGGGGAACGCCATATGACAAAAAGGCTGCCTCAGATGAATGTTCACCAATGGTGACTTTAAAACTATGATTGGAAAGATAGGATCTAAACCAATACAGGGCACTTCCTTTTATGCCAGCACAGTGCTCCAAGCAGGCCATTTTTGTTCTAGTAAAAAAAAATAATAAATTGAGAATTATTATTCAAATTACCAATTCGTATACAGTCATTTACTTCAATTAATAAACAATGTTGAATGAATCATTTCAATGATCAAATCATTGGATTTGTCAACCCCTACTGGCATTTTACAAATAATAATCGGTGACAGAACAAAAAAAAAAACTAAAAAAAAAAAAAAAAAAACAATTGTTTCAATTATCAGTAATGATCAGATTTATATATTTAGAAGGTTTTTCTGCCAATATCACACTAGGGATGCAACTATTATAGATTTTGGTTGTACGATTATAGTCTGACAAATAATCATGGTTTCATGGTTATCACGATACAATGCATTCATTCATTTCAAAACACTACTACTGTAGTTTAGAAAATCACATGAAAACTCCTTATATTTTAACGTGCTATTTATTGCGGCTCAGTAAACAAATAATACAATAATAATAATAATAATAATAATAATAATAATAATAATAATAATAAAAGTAGTACAATAATACATAATACAACACAAAATAATAATAAAAACAAACAATGGTCCATTTCTCTTTGGACTTAAAAATTAGTGAAATACGTTTTTGGCATTTAAACAGAAGTAATAATTTTACACTGAAAATAAATGTCAGAACAATGAATAAATGAATGAATGAATGAATGAATGAATGAATGAATGAATGAATAAATAAATAAATAAATAAATAAATAAAAAATATTAAGTATTGAAAAAAAGTTTCACGTTTCTTATATCTTTTGCAAGTTTGTTATTTGAGATGTAGAACACAGGGAAAGCTGCCCCATAGAGAGAGACTGAAAGTGTCCGCATAGAGAGACACTGCAGCGCTGCTGAAGATTGTGGCTGTTTACAGGGTTTGACTGATAAATATGAATTTGTAGCTAAATTGTTAGCGGTGCCAAACAGCATTTCCCGCTGTTTACATTCCCGTTTACGTCCTCGCTACAACATACCGTTAATGCTAGGAACTATGCACATAGTTGATCAATTTTAACAGATAAAACACTTACAGGTTGTCGCTCACAATCTACAGCAGGGGTCACCAATCTCATTCCTGGAGGTCCGGTGCCCTGCAGGGTTTAGCTCCAACTTGCCTCAACACACCTGCCTGGGTGTTTCAAGTATACCTAGTAAGACCTTGATTAGCTTGTACAGGTGTGTTTGATTAGGGTTGGAGCTAAAATCTGCAGGACACCGGACCTCCCGGAAAAAGTTTGGTGATCCCTGATCTACAGCTTCATCGGTTGGAGGAGTTTTTAGCCGAATCCAGCACTGCACTGGGAGAGATTCTGGAAGCTGTCCTTTGTCAAATGCTAGCTATATCTTTATAATTCTCTGGAACATAATTAAAATTAAATTGTAAGCACTTCTCTCTTTGTGTCGAGTTTTATTGGAAGGAGTATTCTGTATTCTTTTCCCAAATACAGAAACAGAAGAAGCTCTGTGAAATTAGCAGCGTTTGGACGGCATTTTATCTTTCTCTGCTATAACATTAAATACATTTTCATTTTGTATTTTTTTTTATCTTTGGAGTAGAAATGTGTGTATTTCAAGCAAAGTATGAAAAAGTCAGTTCTTGTCACATGACTCACGGTGCACTCACGCCATTCTTTCAACTAGGTGCGCCTGGTAAGCGTGAGCATGTCGCACTGTGTGCGTCGCTCCCAATATGCACATGCAAGCCGCATGCCGGCATTGGAAATAACAAACTTGCCCACGCAAAACACACAGTAATAGCCTCAACCATAGGTTACCTAGTGTGCATGCATATTTGCCTTAGTGTACAAGCTCGGAACTTTAAACTAGCGCACAGTTGGCATAAACTTATTTAGTTGCAGAAGTTTTGTTTTAAGAAGCCTTTACGATTAATTAACCGTGACGAATTAAAGTGCGGTTAATAGTGAAATCGATTCATCGTTGCATCCCTATATTACACACTCTTACTGAAGATTGGAGTATGACAATTCAAGTTATTCATTCATTTTCTTTTCGTCTTAGTCCCTTTATTAATCTGGGGTCGCAACAGCACATACATGCTCATTCACACACATACACTACAGCAGGGGGGGACTGGGACCAAAATTCAGCCCTGGCAGTTGATCACCAGTGTTGACAGGGGGTTGACGGGGGGGGGGGGGGGGGGGGGGGGGGGGGGAATTTTTTTAGAAATAAGATATATTGATTACACATTATATATATTATTCACATAATGCTTTCAGCGTATTATAACAGCTTGTCACCCAATAATAAGCAGTGATTCGGCAAATTTAACGTTAAAGTGAGCGGCGTTCGTCTGACAGGTCCATTTGTGATAGTACCCTCCCAATGGATATTGAATAAGACGAAATGACCAAGCATCCAGCCCGAAATATACAATCTCATTGAAGCTCCAAGGGATTTTACGAGAGAAGTTAAAGCCCTACAAGTGTTTGGATGCCTACAATTGTGTTCTGTGTGGTCATGTGCAAGAAATAATGTTCCCTGATTACCAGATACAAAACTATGTAGTGCTAAAAACCGAGGATCTGCCGAGCCAAAGACAAGGAAAAAAAAGATGGAGCTATACAAGGCCAGGGGGATCATCAACAGGCAGAACAACAGCATTCTGACAGCGAACTACACTTGTACGGCAGGCCCAGGGTATGTGAACTTACACATAAAGGTAAAGTTGGTTTTATATTCGCACATTCGGACGTTCCCCTTAATAATATAATTTCATAAACGTATTATTTGCAAACTCTAAATAGCGAAATCATATTAGCAGCCAATGACTATTAAAGTACAACATTGTTCACAGTCAAATAAACAGAGTTAAAGGTGTTTTCAAGTCACACTTGCAGGTTATTTCAGAGCGAATACTCAAAGTGCCGTGGTAAACAATATAGGGAGTGTGTCACAAGTTGTCACTGAATGAAGTTGTAAATATAAAACCAATTTTACCTTAATAACTTACACTTTCACGTTTTATTCTCAGCATTCAGTGTCCGGAGTTTAATTCACCATATTTAACTGTTTTGCCGAAATCATTGCTGCAATCAAAAACGAGTAATGTGTATGATTCAGCATAGCGTGAACTGACCTGATATAACATGAGAACTGCAGAGTCCAGCATTTATAATCAGGTCCTCACTTCATTCAGCTCCCTTTTAGCCAAAGACGTCTGCAGTCGGCATTAAAAGCAGTGTGGTGTATGGTAAAAGTTAAGTTTTCTATTTTTTGGCATCCTACCACAAAACACGACATGTTTGCTATTGGAGCAGGTATTTTTCTGCAACCGGGGACCCTTGTGACGTCATGTGTGAGTGACGTAGGTTGGTAATTGGTCTATAGGACAATTACTACTAGATGAGATAATATTTGGCAGACAACAGCTTCTTTAACAGCATAGTGATACAGTCAAAAAGACTGTACCGCAGTATAGTCACTAAAATATGCAACTTATCATCACCTAAGATCACGGCTAGTGTCATTCAACCAGTGGTTTGGTGGATTTCCTCTTGAATGCTGCAATAAAATCCCAAATCCCTGAGCAGGTAGAATAAAAGCTGGAAATAAAGTCCTCCGTGACCAGCGAAGAAGCAGAATTTACTCAGGGTATAGGTTATTTTGTTAAGGTATTAATTGCACAGGTCGCTCCTGTGACTTTTTAACACGGCATAAATAATTAAGCACTGAATGCCGTGAGTTGTTTTCAGCCGTATTAAATTTTAATTAAAGGTTTCACCCCCGTTAGATTACTTATACCCTCATTGTATGCAGAAAAGACCTAAATATTGTGTTCACTTGATGCGAGAATAATTAAAGAACGCAGCAGAGAGACGCTGCATAATTTGACATGGCATCCCATAAGTGCTTCTTCTCATTTACATGAACATTAGTTAAAAACTTCAGTGTTCGTACAAATTAGAAACTGCAAGTTTACTGTAAATGTGTCCTTAATGGTATAAGCATTAACATTACATTTAATGATGAAGATATAAAAAATATTGTTTTTAAGATTTTGAGGCATTGATTATTATTATTAGTAGTAGTAGAAGTAGTATTAATGAAAATGTATTTATTTTTTTATCTTTTGTCAGTGTCAGTTTTATTTATACATCACTATTAAACACACCCAAAGTGCTGCACAATACACATCACAAAAAGAAAGATATAAAATCAGAGCTAAAACAAACAATTCTGAGGGATAAAATGGCAAATCAAAAAGGTAAGTTTTCAACCTAGAATTAAAAACAGACAGAGATGATATAGATTTAATACAGAAGGGCAGAGCATTTCACAATCTAGGACGAGCTACTGCATTTCAGCCTTGACTTAGGGATGCATAATAATCTCTGTTTTGATGACCGAAGAGACCGACCAGGTTCAGTCAACAGATCTGACAGATAGAAAGGTACCAGGCCATTTAGTGATTTAAAGCCAAAAGAGGAATTTTAAAAGTGACACGACACAGGAAACCAGCGCAAAGAGTGTAAGACTGGTGTGATGTGGTCATGTTTTTGGTACACGTTAAAAGCCTTGCAGCAGCATTTTGAACTAACTGTAAACAGGATAAAGCTGTCTGACTAATCCAGAATTATAGTGAGTTACAGTAGTTCAACCTAGATGTCATAAAAGCATGAGTCATTTTTTTTTTTGATTATTTTCCTGGATAGAAAAGGTTTCACTGTTGTTAAGAGTCGAAGCTGAAAAAAGCAGGATTAGAGCAGTGCATTGATCTGTTTAGCAAATCTCAAACCATCAAAGATAACACCCAGATTTTTTTTACCCAAGGCTTCACAGAAAAGCTTGATTTAACATGATAGGCACACTAGAAGAATTTGATGGGCCGAACACATATTTCAGTTTTACTCTTATTAAAATCTAGAAAGTTCAAAGACAAACAGACTTTCACATCCGGCAAGCAAGACATAAGAGTCTCCAACCCACTCAAACTGCTTTCTAAAAGTAGAACCCAATGGAAGCATACATAATAAAAAAAGAATAGGGGCTAAGATTGATCCCTGGGGAACGCCATATGACAAAAAGGCTGCCTCAGATGAATGTTCACCAATGGTGACTTTAAAACTATGATTGGAAAGATAGGATCTAAACCAATCCAGGGCACTTCCTTTTATGCCAGCACAGTGCTCCAAGCAGGCCATTTTTGTTCTAGTAAAAAAAAATAATAAATTGAGAATTATTATTCAAATTACCAATTCGTATACAGTCATTTACTTCAATTAATAAACAATGTTGAATGAATCATTTCAATGATCAAATCATTGGATTTGTCAACACCTACTGGCATTTTACAAATAATAATCGGTGACAGAACAAAAAAAAAACTACCCGGAGGAAACACACGTGAACACGGGGAGAACATGTCAAACTCCACAACAGAAATGCCAACTGACCTAGCTGAGGCTCGAACCAGCGACCTTCTTGCTGTGAGGCGATCGTGCTACCCACTGCACTACCATGTCACCCATACAATTCAAGTTATAAATAACATTTTCAAATATATTTAAAAAAGTCCATTTAAATTTACTATGTTAAATAAAAAGCAGCCTTGATATGCATGAGACCACTTTCAAATTATTATTATTGTTTTTTTTTCACTTTCAAATTATTTTGAATTATTATTAGTGTGTATATATAATGATGTCACATGCATGTCATCTGGCAGTGAGGAAAATTCATCTCAAGGTTAAGAATTCACAACCTGTCGCTGTCCAGTCAGAAACAGAGCCACAGAGTGACCAAGGGGGATCAGGGGGCCCTGGGGCCTGCAGAGTAATGACACTGACCCACATTAAGGGTCTCTGTCAGAGACGCATCCATCATCAGGACAGCAGTCACCTTCTCCGTGCCTCAGGACACCATCTGATCACTGCTGATATTTCCATGGCCAGCACACTTCAGGCTATTGTGTAGTTCAATCATCATGAACAAAAAAAAAAGTGTCTAAATTTAAGCAGTACGTCAGGCCTTTTATTCATATGATTCAGTCTTATCGTATTCATACTTTAAGTTTTGATATTTTTGGGCTAGTTTTAATTGGCCATTGGGCTATTTCAAAACCTGGCAACTCTGACTGTGATTTTGCATGACTGCTAATGTTGTTTTGGTTTTCAAGTACTTGCACATGCTTATAGACATGCATTTTATTATCACAGTTTATACCAATGTGATAATGATGTCACTTTCGACCTGCCCAGTTTTTTCCCCATGCATTTCAGTCCTCTATAACATTGTGGTTGTGTAAACGACTGGCCAGAAATGACCACTTTCTGCTTTTATTTGAAAATAATTCCATTAAAATTGAACTCAAAACAAAATAATCTTTCATTTGTTTTAGTGAAACAGAAATACTGAAATTCAAACGGCACAATATTTAATTGTAAAACATACTCCAATAGCCACTATTTAGATTTACACAAACAATTGTGTACAATAGAATATAAATAAATAAATAAATCAGTCAAAGATTGTTGTTAAATCATAAAGAAACAGGTTGAAATTCATCTGAAATTAAGTAGAAGAAGAAACTTTTAAAAATATACAATTTTAATACATTTAATTTACACTGGAACATTTGTTTTATTTACAGTGTGCTGTGCATCTTATGTCTTAAATATTTGATCTTTAATATGTACAGGATTTTCTTCTAGATATCTGAATAATACAAGGCAAACACCGTCAGAGGAACATAAAGATCTGTGTGATATCAGGCTCACGTTTGAACAGCGAAGGCACCAGCGCACATACAAAACAGCACATTTGTGCTGCACTCTGATAAAGCAACCAATTCAGCAAATCTGGAGATTGTGATTCAAACAAGGATCCAGTTAATAAACAGACTGTAAATGTCAGCGAGTGCGACTTCAGGAAACTGCAGGCTTTCCGTCTCTATAAGAATGCTAGATCGCTTTAGTCAACTCCAGATGAAGAATATGAACTAGTCAGGTTTACCTTGAGTGTAAAGGTTCAGTCCAGGCAGTCATTGACCGCGGTCAGTCTAGATCAATAATCAATTAAAAACTTCAGTTTTCTGCTGAACTTATTATACGCCGTTAGACCGAGTGCTTGTAATTAATGTAATCTAGCCGTTCCCATGCCATCTACTGATTCAGAAGTTAAATCATTTCCGAGAGCGCAAGCATAATGGAAGCTTTCATTATTTTCCTCTCACTGTTGACTGAACTCTATAGACCAAAAAGCCGATTGCATGCTGGGAGCCAAGTTTCTCATTAGAGCAGCTCCATTACAAGAGAATGAAAACAAGCGCTGAAGGAAATACTGGTGCTTTAAAAGAACAGTGTGAAAGTTTTAGGCAATCTTAGGTCTGCACTTTACTTCTGTGGAATTGATGAGCCACTGTTGCGGACAGAAAACGCTAAGTTCATACAAATTTCTATTTTATTTTCACAGCATTTTCTAAACTGTATCTAACACAGCATTGACATTTTAAAGACAGTGTCAGAAAGTGTTCACTTCATTGGAAAAGTCATTTAGCTTCTCAAATACTTGACTGAATACGAATCCACAAAGATCTCAATGCATAGACAATAGAAATTAAACTCATAATTCTTTCAATTTGGTCTTTTAAAAGAACATTTTAGTTTTGTTTTTAAAAATGAACACAATTTAATCAATATATGTATGAAAACACAAAGTGTTTCAGAGTAATGACACTGTTTCATACATACCATACTTGCCCAAATTTACATTGTTCCTTAAGCACATGCAGTTGTGACAAATACAAGCTTCCTAAATTGACAAATATTATTAATTTGTCAACAACATATATAAAAATTTATTATTTATGATAATATGCATTATTTATGAGTTTATATTTTCTCAAATATAAGAGTTCAGTCAAAGTAGGGAGAATCCACCCCCATCTGTTTAGCTGTGCCTTTACTGAATGAGCACTGTGCTATGTCCAACACTATTATGTCTTTCTTTTATTTTTATTACTTTAAATCATGTTTTAACTCAATTTAATCTGTTTTTAACAGTGATGGGGATAACGGAGCTATAAATAAACAGCATTACTAACGGTGATACTTTTTTCAGTAACAAGTTATCAAATTAATTACTGGTTCCCCCATTACAACATCGTTACCTTTACTATAATTGAGAACACTGAAGCGGTTTTCATGTGAGCAGCATTTCTCTCAGCCATAGGACCTCTCTTTCTCTGGGGTGTGTGTGTTTGCGGTTATGGCGGGGAACATAACCAACTAGTGAAGATGATTGGTGTGTTTGTGAACGTGGTGTAACTGAGAATGTGATGATTGGCTTAGATAGAGTACATTCCTATCAGTTGCCAATCAGAGGCAGAGTAGTGCTAGTTCACACACACAAGCACACCCACACAGTCAGTCGCACACATCAGCGACCAGGAGTCCGAATTATGGCAAATCCAACAAGTTTAAAGGTAGCATTTGCAAACTGGAGATATGAGCACGACATTTCCCCCTGTTGAAGTTATGGGCAAGAATGATAATGTAACTTATGCCCAGGAAAAAAAAAAAATAAAAGTCTGCGTTGGTGACAAGTAATTCTAATCTAATAAAGCACCTCACGTTGTCACATGCCGCCACAAAATTAGTGGGGCTACGCAGGTGAAAACGTGAGCTGTGCTACCAAAGAAGGAGACAAAGCCATGACATCAAAGAAAATAAAACATCATTTTTCTCCACCGCAAACACTTATTACTCAGTCAGAATTGAACAAAATAATATCTAGATATATATAGTTGAGAACATGCTGCTGTTGTCTCACACATTGTCCCACAACAACATTAATATAATGTAGATTAGTGTACAATGTTTTTAATCTATTTAATAGTCATTTGACAAATTAGACTTAAGTAACGCAATAGTTACTTACCCTGGTAATTAGCTACTTTTATAATTATGTAACACAGTTTACACGAATACGTTTTAGTTTTAAAATAGCATTTTAGAATGAAAACGTTTCACATGCACACTGGCGTTTCATCTAGCATTTCTGAACAGCTCTCCGTCCACACTATACCGCTGAAAACGCACATCGCGTGACCACACACACACACACTGGCATGCGTTGCAGCGTATGTGCACATCTGAGCTCCAGGCAGTCAGCTGGTGCTTTGAGCATACCTCCCCAGGTAAGACCAGCACATGTCAGACAGTTCATCAAGGATCTACCGCTGGATGTCATCTCATAAAAGTTGTTAAACGTGATATTTAATTAATCTGGTCTCTATCTAACGACTCTTTGGTCTTTTGAATCTATTACTTGTTAATAGGTAATGTGTTTTGGCAATTTATGTAACCACGTAATTCTATACATTTGACTGATTGCTTGCCTTTATTTCCTACATTGTATAAACTTATTGTAGCCTATGTTATAGCCTACTTTTATAATGGCCATTATTGACAACTGATATTCAGCAAAAGAGAGGGTATGTTTGGTATTTTTCAATGAAAATGAAAGGAGGCAGTTATGTTATAGGCTCCGTGTTGTTTTAAATATGCATACAGTGAAGATCACGGTCATATAAATATGTAGCTACACGATGCCTCAAAATTTTTGGTGTCTGTTATCAAAATGAAAATAGGCAGTTCCTCATATCATGTTTTAATTTTATTGTTAAGAAACAGCGTAGTCAGAGTGATGCGAATGACGTTATACACTACCAACGTGTCCTCGGGAGTTTGTTTTCCATATCAAACTTGCAAAGTCTGAACTTACAAGGAAAGGGAGCAAGACTTTGTGTGCTTAATATTAAGAAAAAGCCCCAATCAGATAGGCGAATGTCTGCAGCCACGTCTATATTTTCAGATGTTTCCGTTTTCCCCCATTTTAAAACCGAAACAGCCTCTTCAGCGTTTCCAAAATGCTTCGTTTTCGGGGCTCGAAAACTCTGGGGTAGTGTGGACAGAAGGTGTAACCGTAGCAAAACTTATGCGTTTTAAAACTAAAACATATTAGCCTAAACGGGGCCTCAGTTACTATTTGTGAGAGGTCAGTAGTAACTACTTACTCCTTTAAAGGAATGTGCCCAACAGTGTAACATTTTGAGTTATTATTGTGTATGAAATGTGCTATACAAATAAACCTTGCCTGATAAAAGTGAATGATTAATGTTCTTTAGCTGAAAAACAGAATTATTCAGCAAAATATGTTTTAATGTGCCACAGTATTGAAAAGTGATTTATACAGAACTGTTGAATTAACGTGATATTTAAGGCGACTACATTAAATGTAACTGTAATTAAATGACCTAAAAATAAAAAGTAATCCCTTATTTTACTTTTCCTGAGAAAGAAAAAACATTACAGTAACTCGCAGAGATCGCAAAAGTACACACATCCTTTACTCAAGTAGATGTACAGATACTCATGTTTAAAACAACTCTGGTAAAAGTGGAAGTACTCAAAACACTTTTGTACTTAAGAAAATATAAAGAAGTACGGCCTCAAAAATGTACTTAAGTAAAAAGTACCATTACTACTACATGTTTTAGTTTCATTAAATAAGTGCATATGAGAATGTGAGAGTGTATTCTGTTGTGGCGACCACTGATAAATCAGGGACTAAGCTGAAGGATAGTGAGTGTAGGGATGCAACGATTAACCGGTTTCACTATTAACCGCGCATTAATTCGTCACGGTTAATTAATCGTAAAGGCTTTTCAACACCGCGTTTCTGCACAGAACAAAACTGCAGCAACTAAACAAAGTTATGCCAGCTGTGCGCTAGTTTGTACACCGAGACTAATAACCACGCACACTGGATTAACTATGACTGAGGCTATTAACTAAGGCTAGCTTGTGCAAGTTAATTATTTTCAAAGGAGGGACGCGCACGCGATGCAATGCGCTCACGCTTTTCAGCCGCACTAGTTGAGATGGTGGCGTTTGTGACCGCGGGAACTGCAAACGGCTGAAGTTTGAGGAAGAAGCAATGAAAAGTACACAAGTTGGCAAACCCACTTAAAGTTAGAATTATTGGCGCCGATGAGAGGATCATGCGGTGAATGTTGATCCACCAGCCGAGATCAATCCAGTGATTTCAGAGAGAGTGCTGAAAGACTCGGAGTGGATCAGCTGTTTAATGGCCCGAATCTCGATGCGTTGGATTCTCTGCGTGTTCAGCACAAATGGACGCTAAATGTACAATCTAACAGTGTATAGATCTATTTGCCAAAGAAGCTTGACTTTACTAAGTTTAAACTGAAACTTTGGCTCATGACAAAGAATACTGTGCAGGTGTTCATCGCGAGAATCCTGCTCTGTGCCGGTCATATATTGGGTCGGCTGACTCGCCTGCTTTTCCACAAACACAGAAAACTGAAAATCAGCGCATAATGAGACTGAGCATTTAAAATGACACAAACCAAAACCTTTAAAGAGTGGTAGAAGTGAGACTTCTTTCTTTCTTTTGTCCGATCTTTCTGGTTATTATATTGACATGTGTATAAAAACAATAGTGCAAAATGCATATTTCTTACTGCAATGCTTCATTTTTATTTGATGCAAACCATAGATTATTTTTTCTCATAAAGTAACATTAGAACTTTTTATAGCAGATAACTCACATTCAAGCACATTCAGGACAGCATGATAATGTAATTCATTGTTAGTATTATTGTCATCATCGACATCATTAATATTTTATAATTATTAGACATTTATTTTGGAATTATTGCACAAATATCAGTAAGTCATAACAGAATTAGATGGTTGTTTCTGGTTTTTGTTAGTCCTGATTGATGCTGTTTTCAATTGCAATAAATCTGTTAATATACCATTTGCAGTGGTGCTCATTTATTTTTGGTGGGTGCTCCCAATTTTTTTTTTATGATGCTCCTAAAATTTTTGAAGTTGGGAGCACCAGTGGTGCCAAGTAAAAATGTTAATTTCAAGCCCTACATTAGACAAAAAGCTATTTTTTTATTGATTTATTAATTTTTCTGTCATTTATTTACAGTTTAAAAATTATGTATGTTTAAATGTCAAAGATTTTACTTATTTTTAAGCATAAAGTGAGACATGGACTATTGTTTGTTTTTAATATTATTATGTGCTGTATTGGTTACTGAACAGCAATAAATCAAACTTTAAAATATAAGGAGTTTTCATGTGATTTTCTAAAGTAGCAGTGTTTTAAAATTAATAAATGCATAATAATCGTGATAACCGTGAAACCGTGATTATTTCTTAGACTATAATCGTACAACCAAAATCTATAATCGTTGCATCCCTAAGTGAGTGAGGATAGGTAGGAAACTAGACCTTAGATCCTGTTGATACGTTAATCAGAAAAAAAAGAAGGAAGATGAGACCCCGCCTCCTTCAAAAAATAAAAATAATAATAACATATATATATATAAATATATATGTATATATGTATATGTATATATATATATATATATATATATATATATATATATATATATATATATATATATATATATATATATATATATATATATATATATATATATATATATATATACACACACACACACACGTAATTGTTGTTTGCTAGTTTCAGCTTGACGCAAGTGTCGTTTTAACGTTTTGCACCACGCTGTTTAAATAGCAAATGCATTTGTGCTCATACAGTAATAAGTCTTATTTCTTATAGTTCACAGTAGGTGATAGTTTAAAATGGCCATCACCGCCGGAGCATACACCGCCGCCGCTTTCTTATAGTTTATTTTTGAACAAAAGCAGCTTTCATTTTTTTTTCCTCCTCAATAAATATTTAGTGTATATTTTTTGATTGTCTACACACTAAACCAGGTCGTCTGCTTTGATGACGATGAACGTCACGATGACTCCCATCCTATCACTGTGTAAACACGACAACATCAGTCATGTTAAATTCACCGACTCCCTCTGTCTAATCTGCGTAGTCATCCTTGCCTTTCTTATAGTAATCTTCATAAACTAGCCTACATACCGTAAGGTGTGTGACAGCCTTGGTTGAAAAGCTGCGCACTGCCGCACGCAGGCACTCAATGACAAAAAAAAAAATAGATTGATTGCATCAAAAAGGTGCTCAAACTGCGCAATGACAATAAATAATATAGATTGCGCCACCAAACACATGAAAACGAAAGTAACGACTGTGATTTTTAAAATGTAAGGAGTAGAAAGTGCAGATATTTGTGTAAAAATGTAAGAAGTAAAAGTAAAAAGTTGTCAGAAAAATAAAAAATTGTGGAGTAAAGTACTTAATCCAGAAAAATCTACTTAAGTACAGTAACAAAGTTTTTGTACTTCCCATCTCGGGTAACTTGCTACTTTATAACTAATCACACTCAACACTGTCTGTAATCACAAGTAACTGCATTCAGAGAGAGAAAGAGTTGCATGAAGGGTGAAGTAAGGTTAAGTTCTGTTGGCACACAAGAGGAGAGTTGAAGCTCAGCCACATTAAGAAAAAGCAATGCCTCTCAAAATCTTTGAGCCTTGGGACACATCAAACTACTGCCCGGTTAATGTCCTATTAATGCTGAAGCAAGTCAAATTTACAACCTTTTTCGTTTCATATTCACAGCAGCTGCGAACAGACTGAGCAGGAAGGTGTTTTGACTCACCAACTTATCAGCCAATCGAATGTTACCAAACAAACATCATGTAGCTTTACTCCAATTTAATTACAGGAGATCTGGCTGTCTCATTATCACATTGTCGTCTCCTTCCCGCCGATATGTTTTAATTACACGCTCCATGTGGCCCCTCAGGAGGGACCGGCTGGTGTAAAAATAATACAATGGAGACAACAAACAAAACCAACCATAGAGGTATAAAGAGACACAGTTGGTTGCCTCAATGCTTGTCTGAGAGGAATATGAACTCTCTGGACGTCACACAGAGACCTCCCACTTGCATAAAGAACCACCACTGTTACTTCTGTTCTAGAACCTCACATAACAACCGCAAGGACTGGAGCCAGAATAACAAGACACACAATGTGGAATTAATGATATGGAAACTATGACTGACCTTTTTTGATGGAAAACGTACACAATTATGCAAGTAATTCAGGAAGTGTGCATATGCATCATTCTGGTTTACATAAACAGCAAAGGGGGTGGGGTGTGGGGGGGATCACTTGAAAATTCTATGGATTTACTGGATTTATTTTGTATGAATTTGAGTCTATATTGACATTTCCTGTATTTTACAATGATCAGATGGCATAGTTCTTTTTATTTTATTACCCAGGAAAATTAAAATTGGTCATAATAACAAAATCTTTCATTTGTTGATTCAAAATCCACCAATTATTTAGTTATTCCACCAAATATTTCATTCTTAACTCTTCTGAAGTTAAAGCACTGATCATGTGATGTCTGAAATAGAATACTGAAGGTCTGAAAACATGACCTCTGTTTTCAACACTTGATCTTGCTTCATTTGAACTTGCTGAAAATATATGGAAAAAAAAAATGCAATAAAATCTAAATTAATTTTTAGGTTTTGGTCAAAAACCTAACTGTCTATAGCTGTCAGTGTCAAATTGAATAAAAAGTAAAACTAAACTGCAAACCAGAATCAAATTGTATCATATAATGAATTTACATTTGATTTAAAGTGGATTTTTATACAATTTGTGACCCCAGAGTTGTGTAATAAATGACAGATGACAAAAAAAAATAATAAAGCAAATACATATACTCAATATAGATTGCTGTATATGTAATGTCATTTAAATCACTTAAGATACATAAATCACCAGTGGATTCCAGAAAAACTGTCCATGGTAAGGTTGCTCTCAGTGACAAACAAGAATAATGAACGCCCAGTGACACTCTAAACACACACATGTGACAAATTTTAGAATGTATTTCTGAATAAATGAATCTGAAGTAGGGCTGGGTGATATTGCAAAAAAAAATTATAACAATATCATGTTTCATTTCATTCGATACTGATAATTATTGAATATTTTTTAATACATTTAGGAATATAAGGATTTTTAACCACTTTATTTAACAACATTACTAAAACAAATAGTTTTGGTAGTCAAAACCAAAAATATTTAAACAAAATATATGTATTTTATAAATATATGGCAATGGTAAAGCGTAAATACTGAACAATCAAAGCAAACTTTAAGGTGTGAATAATAATGATACAGTAAACTTCAAACTCTGTCAATAAAACACATTATGAAAATCAAATCTGAGCTTTCAAGTAAAGGAACCAGCAATCATTATTCAAATACATAATGCAACATTATAAATTGTGAAGTTGAATGGCTACATTACCCCCTTTGCTAAAAAATCTTTCAGATGGGGTGCTAGTGACTGGGATGCACAAGAAAAGAAACCAAAAAGCCACTCTAGCAACATCATTACATCCTTTTTTATTTACAATCTCCTTACTGCTGCTAGCCACAGCACTCATTTTCGCATGGGTTGTTATTCTGACCTGAAGTGAAAAGCATGAGCGCGTGGATACATTGACCATTTACAATGGAATTTGCGCTCACCCTCCCCTCGCGTCTCTTGTAACTAGCTGACCATGAACCATTTTCTCAGAAAATGACAAACAGACAAATCATGGCTGCAGCTCTGATGCAAATTTATGGAGAGAAGTAAAAACCGTTGCAGTGTTTGGGTGCGCTGTGTTTGTCTGAGGTAACTAGTTTGTCGGTATTACTGAAATATGTATAATCCATACAAAGTGTGAAGCAGATTGGCTTGTTCTACTAGCATGAATTGCATTCATGGCATTCGGAAAATTTCGGATGTTTTCAACTAGGTGCGGCTGGAAAATGCACACGGTTCATGTGTGCGCTGCTTGCAAGTCACGTGCCTCCATTGGAAATGACAAACTGACTCCCTAAGCTTATTGACATTGCTTCCGAGGTATGCGCTCAGCAGCCACATTTTAATAAAACTATAGCGCTTTATACCAAAACTACATACCAATTTTTTTTTTTTTATCGATATGGACAATGGTGTTCGGTCAATATATATCGACGCCCAGCCCTAGGCTTACAGTGGTATACGATTTTCTTGTGATTAATTGATGAAAATCTATCACAATATACGGTATTATCACAATATTGACCTAGGCTGCAAAAAAGGTTACTTTTAGCTGGTTTAATAAAAATAATTAAATAAAGTTTGTCATCATTCATTAATTTTCTTTTCAGCTTAGTCCCTTTATTAATCAGGAGTTGCCACAGCGGAATGAATCGCCAACTTATCCAGCATTTGTTTTACACAGCGGATGCCCTTCCAGCTGCAACCCATCACTGGGAAACATCCATACACACTCATTCAAACACATACACTACAGACAATTTAGCCCATCCAATTCATCTATACCACATGTCTTTGGACTTGTGGGGGAAACCGGAGCACCCGGAGGAAACCCACGTGAACACAGGGAGAACATGCAAACTCCACACAGAAATGCCAACTGACCCAGCTGGGGCTTGAAATAGCGACCTTCTTGCTGCGAGGCGATTGTGCTACCCACTGTACAACCGTGCTGCCCAAATAACGTTTGTAAATTGCTTTATTGGATATTTGTTTGAATTATAAAAACGTTTGAAGTAAATAAAGCATATTCAGTATAACGTTATACTGTATTGAATATTTGCATGTCTAACAGCAACAGCAGTTTAGTCCTCCACCATGAGTGATAAATGACATTCACAGTCAATCAGATTGGACAACTAGAATGATCTGTTGTAAAATTAGCATATTCAATTTTTTTTGCATATTTATTAAATGTAAAATTTGCATATCTAAACATCTTTCTCGGGAGTTTGGCAGTGTCAGGATTTCCAACAGTATATTTCTTTAGCATATTTCCTTCAAGAATTTAGCTGCGAGTACATCAGGGGCTTTACTAAGCAAAAGCACAATATACATTTCCACTATACATCTTTTGCCCCACCAAACAGTCTTGGATATTCTGTAACACTGCTTCGCTTTAAATCTGACAGTGAAAGAGTGTACCGTCACTTGCCTTTCAGCGTTCAGTGATTTAACACAGAAGTAATACCAAACCTGGAGAATATCAGTCTAAATCTCCTGAGCTGAAGCGAGAGTTGAAAGCTCCTCACGGCAGCCGCGGGCCACAACACACCTTTACTGTTTGATTCAGACTCTTATCATCTTTTTATACCTCCCACAGTGAGATGGCACTTTCCAAATCTCAATATCTTCAACAGCGGTTATTTCATTTCATACCCTGGGATTCATCCGACCACGGTTACATGATAAAGATTATAATAATATCATCAGTCAACTGCACCATGCACATAGAGGTTAAACAAGGGCCACAAAAAGAAAAATCGGTCATACGTTATTGTTTGAGAAACAAATGCAAACCCTGGCTTTAAAAACTAAGGATGCTGTGAACTGTTCTTTTTCTTTTGCTAATAAATTCTGGCAAAACTTTTGTCTTTAAAGTCCAGGAGTAATGTGCACTAGGGAAGATGTGCTGTGCCAATGAAACACTCAGGATGGGAAAGTTTATTGACTATAGTTGAGGGACAATCTGCACAGATGTAAAGGGTTTATGAGGTGTTAAACAGCAGTACAGCAGCAGCGACAATCTCAAGTGTTATAAAACATCTTGGAGGATCTCATGGATGCTGCCAAACAAGGCAGAAATATATCTCAGGTGGCATACAGTATGTGTCATTGCAAAGCACTTGACCTCTGAATTTATTTTATATATTTGTATATGTACAGGGGAAATGTAAGCTTAATCTTAAAAACAAATAGCTTAGTTAAAATAATTAAATTAGTGCTGTCAAACAATTAATCACATTCAAGATAAAGTTTGTAATTACATAATAATGGCATGTTTACTGTGTGTATTTTATGCATCTATGCATAACAAACATACTGTACAGAAAATACAAATACATTTACATATATATTATTTATATACAGTTATTGTCAGAATTATTAGCCTCCCTTTTATTTAATTTTTTTTTTTATATTTCCCAAATTATGCTTAACAGAGCAAGGAAATTTTCACAGTATGTCTGATAATATTTTTTTCTTCTGGAGAAAGTCTTGTTTGTTTTATTTCGGCTAGAATAAAAGCAGTTTTTATTTTTTTTATGAACCATTTTAAGGTCAAAATTATTAGCCCCTTTAAGCTATTTTTTTTTCGATAGTCTACAGAACAAACCATCATTATACAATAACTTGCCTAATTACCCTAACCTGCCTAGTTAATCTAATTAACCTAGTTAAGCCTTTAAATGTCACTTTAAGCTGTATAGAAGTGTCTTAAAAATATCTAGTCAAATATTATGTACTGTCATCATGGCAAAGATAAAATAAATCAGTAGAAATTAGTTATTAATACTATTATGTTTAGAAATGTGTTGAAAAAATATTCTCTCCGTTTAACAGAAATTGGCGAAAAAAATAAACAGGGGTCTAATAATTCAGGGGGGCTAATAATTCTGACTTTTAATAATTCTAATAATTCTGATATATTATTAAATATATATTTACATACACTTTGTATAATATACACATTTACATAATGTAAATACTGTATACAATATAGTACTGGGCGTCATGGTGGCACAGTGGGTAGCTGGTTCGAGCCCTGGCTTGGTCAGTTGGCATTTCTGTGTGGAGTTTACATGTTCTCCCCTTATTCGTGTGGGTTTCCTCCAGGTGCTCCTGCTTCCCCCACAGTCCAAAGACATGTGCTATAGGTGAATATAATATATAGTGTATGTGTGTGAATGCAAGAGTGTATGGGTGTTTCCCAGTGTTGGATTGCGGCTGGAAGGGCATCCACTGCGTAAAACATATGCTAGATAAGTTGGCGGTTCATTCCGCTGTGGCGACCCCTGATTAATAAAGGGACTAAGCCAAAAAGAAAATGAACGAATGACAATATAGTACTTTGTATTAAAATATATATTAATGTGTATATCAATATATTGTGTACACACAAATATATTTTGTAAATATAAACTTTTATTTTGAATGCCATTAATCGCAATTAATTGTATGGCAGGATTATTAACAATATGAACCAACCATAATATTCACGTACAAACGCATCATAATTCATGAGTAAATATGTGAATTATTTTGTGGAATTATGAATTTTAGATTTTGTTTGTGTTATTTTATTGTTTGTGTGTTTTTTTGGACCATAATAAAGTTCAATAATACACTCCCCACCCCGCTCCTAATTTAATGTCTTTCATGTTAAGACTTTTTTCATTCTCTCCAAGACCTTTAGGCTTCATTTACACTGCAGATCTTGATGGTCAATTCCGATTTTGACTATATCCTATTTTTTTGATGACCAGCTAACATCTTATCTTTTAAAAGTGATTCGTATACGATTGTCTGCATTTACACAGCAACGGCAAAGGCACAATGAGATGGAAAAAAAAAAAAAGACTGGGCGCTGACTGACAGCTGATAATAAAAAAGCCCTCTTTTGTCCATTCCTGTTGTTAATGTGTTCACAGGGTTTCATTATTATTCTTTTTGACAAATATTCTTGTTTTATTATAGTTTCTGACCGAACAGTTCTCATTTTGCCATCTTGTTTTAATTTAGGAACTTTTAAACCAGTAGGCATCTTAATCGTAATGTCTATGGCGTGATTTATATCTCTTTTTTAGTCCTCGTGAATGAGATTTAAGGTTTGCGAATGTACTGAAGTCCAAAATTCCAAAAAGAAAAGGGCCTTAGTTGACGTCATTCGCTACAGTTTTTAAATGATGTGTGACTCGCATTGACAGGTGAAAATCTGATCTACCTGCTTACACTGCAGACACGGATCCGATTCATATCGGATGCATTTCCACACATGAACAAGGCCTAAATCTGATTTAAGTAAATTGGAATCCATGTGATTTTTTCTGCTTACACATACATGGGCAATATCCGATCTGTGCCACATGGGAGAAGAAGAGAAAGAAGAGAGAAGAAAATAAATAAATAAATAAATAAAAATTCGGAATTGAGTCACTTGAACCATGCTGTGTAAATGCAGCCTTATAGTAAAACAGCAATATATCAAACTAATACTTAAAAGTTGATTATTAGGACGTTATTATATTATTGCCATTTTGTTTGAACTGACCATAATAAAATATTAAATAGTTATATAAATACACACGCGCTTGAGGCAACTTTGATACATCGTTAACATTTATGGGATTCAAGGTTGTTACGGGAAGCTCAAGTATGTTTACATGATGCAGAAAAAAAAGAAATCCTATAAAACAATCATGTCCCTCAGAACATCTGAAATAAACAGTTCAATATTTTTTGAAGCAGCAGAGTTTTGGGTCAATAGATTTTCAAAGAAGGCACAGATATAACTCAGATTTTATTAAGAATATTATATTAATGTATGTTCCAAAGATGAATGAATATATTGGTTTGGAAAAGCATGGGGGTAGGACGGCAGCATTTTCATTTTTGTTTGAACCAACCTCTACATTTTCATTCATTGTCTTGTCGGCTTAGTCCCTTAATTAATCTGGGGTCGCCACAGCGGAATGAACCGCCAACTTATCCAGCACATTTTTACGCAGCGGATGCCCTTCCAGCCGCAACCCATCTCTGGGAGAGATCCACACACTCATCCACACTCATACACTACAGACAATTTTAGTCTACCCAATCCACCTGTACCGCATGTCTTTGGACTGTGGGGAAAACCGGAGCACCCGGAGGAAACCCACGCGAACACAGGGAGAACATGCAAACTCCACACAGAAACGCCAACTGACCCAGCTGAGGTTCGAACCTGTGACCCAGTGACCTTCCTGCTGTGAGGCGACAGCACTACCTACTGCGCCATTGTGTGTTTAATAATGTTAATTCATAATAGACAATGATTATTAATATTAGTGCCAATAATAAGACACTTTAACCACACTTATTCAGAGAACAAAAAACAAAAAAGTATATGTATAAAATGAAATTGACAAAAACCTAGCCTAACGAAACAAACTGCCAGTCTATTTTATTATTAGACAAGCAGTTGTGAAATATTAGTGTGCAACCGAAAGTTTCCCCACTGTGACCTCACAGGCGGCGTGCGATTGGCTGCGACTCAGCACTCATAAATCTGATTGGATGTCTGCGCTGTGGGGAGCAGCAGAGCAGCCATCCTGAAAAGTGCAGCTTCACAGATGGATTATTAAACATCAGTTTTTTTTTATGAGCTCGCTGCCAGCCTCTCTCCTTCTCGCCTCAGGAGATCATCAGCAATGGACGACATCTCAGATATGCTCGAAATCTAACACTGATTCACACTCCACAGAAACACACAGCGGAAACAATGGATAAAAAAGATTGTAAGCCAAACTCACGGTGTCCAGAGCCTGGGGAAAGCGTCCAGCTCCTCCTGTGTGTATTCATTGAGTTTACGAGGAATCTCTCTGGGCTGAGGAAGCTCCTCGGTGAGGTTCTTCAAAATATCCTCAGGAAGTACCTAAAATGGCACACACATCGAGAACACATTGTATATTTGCACAAATAATGTTGTAACAAAAGATTTTGCAAGACTTGATCTTGTCTAATATCCTCTGGCTATTTCAAATGCTAATGATTATTAAAATTCACATCTGACTTTTAGAATGTACTATTTTGATGTGACCTTTTAACTTAATTTACACAGACAGACAGAATGATATGAACGTATGATAGAACGAATGTTATATAAAACGAACAATGTATAGAACAATACATGACAGAAAGACAGAACGAATGATAGAACTAATGCTAGATCTAACGATAGATATTATAAATTCATAGAACTAATGATGGATAGAATGAATTATAAATAGAATGAATGATACACAGAAGGAAGGAATGATAGACTGAATGAATGACAGAAAGATTGAACAGACGGATGGACAGAACAAACAAATGATCAACAGAATGAACAAACAAACGGACAAGGAATAGATAAGGAAAAAATTCTCAAAGCAAAATTCTCCTACGAAAGTGATTATACCACCTTTCGATGGTGAATGTGGTTATACTCAAAGCAGCTATTATATGGTACTTTGGTCATTTATTTCACTAAAATGGCAACCGTCAAAAGTCATCTTGAAAACGGTTAGAATTTACGCTTCGTAAAAAACCATTAGTGTTCCATTTGGGACGACGCTACATACAAACTGATCTTTTCTTGTTATATTATTCTGATTTGTCTGTATTGTCATGAACACACTTGTTTGAAGAGCAAGTAGTTTGGCCGTTTATTATTCCTAGTCATGTCTCCTATAAGCAGCTAAATCGGAAGTTCTAAAACAATCGCAAAAACCAGCGCACTTCTGCATTAAAGAATACGGTCAATAGACAGACTGAACAAACAAATAGACAATAAACAGAAGTTTAGAACCAACAATAGAATGAACGAATGATAGAACGAAGAAATTGGTGGCGCAGTGGGTAGTGATATCGCCTCACAGCAAGAAGGTCACTGGTTCGAGCTGGGTCAGTTGGCATTTCTGTGTGGAGTTTGCATGTTCCCCCCGTGCTGGCGTGGGTTTCCTCCGGGTGCTCCGGTTTCCCCCACAAGTCTAAAGACGTGGTATTGGGTAGGCTGAAATTGTCCGTAGTGTATGTGTGTGAATGAGTGTGTATGGATGTTTCCCAGAGATGGGTTGCGGCTGAAAGGGCATCTGCTTGCGTAAAACATATGCTGGATAAGTTGTCGGTTCATTCTGTTGTGGCGACCCTAGATTAATAAAAGGACTAAGCTGAAAAGAAAATGAATGAATAAATAAATAATTAAATAACGAGAAAATTAACGATAGAACTACAATAGAAATAATGACAAATTGATATAATGAATGACAGAACGAATGATAGCACAAAACCTAGAACTAATTGTGGGGACTTAACGATGCAGACACCAATAACTGAGTCGACACCTGTGATCAGAATCACCTTGATCGAGAGCCATTTTGGTCTCTGACCAAAATCAGAAGGTCAGGCCATATTTGTTGCAGTACAGAGCAGGTAGCTGAAGCCTTGCGGCTAATGGCCACATGACTGGTTAATCATCAGTTAAGTGTCATCGAACCCACTATCCTAATCAAGTTAACGGACGAATGGGTAACTGATCATGAGAACACATTTCTTAACAAAGAACTTGTGTTTGACCTCAGGAAGTGGGGTTTTCAACCCCCATGCAAGACAGAGAATTGACTGACTTTGGCCAAAACAGAGAATCAAAATCCTCTCTGAATTTTATAATCTAACCAAACATTAAAGTTCATCAGATCCTCCTCAAAACGATGATAGCGGACTTTTAATCAAATGTCATGTTATTGCTCTTGTATGACACCTGAATCCTGTATATGTTAAGAATGCATTAGTCATGGGTAACCATTATGCTTTGAGTTATCACAACGTGCCATTATGTGTATGTTATTTGAAATGAATGAGTGAAACCCTTTCCCTTTCTTTCATTCCCTTTTAATTATAGATATGTAAAATGTATCATGTTCATATTATATGTATGCTTAATACTATATGTCTAAGCACCATGGCTCATGTGAGTGAGTCATGCCAAAGTTGCATGTGCTAACATGGGACTGCCACGCAGATCCACAGACAATGCCTTATTGATCCAGCTCTATTAGGGGCCGGAAACATTGGTGGTTAAAACAATCACCCCAAACATTCTTTAAGCAGCAGCAAGCGGAGCGAGCAGAGTCTGAGCAAGCAGAGAAGAGTCCAGTCGTCCAGTCCAACAGAGTTGCACCAGCAGCAGCTGTTGAGAAGTGGAGATGCTCCACTTCCAGGACAACTCTTCTCCAGGTCCAGTCCAGCCGGACTTGGACATTAAGATGGGATGAGGACAGCCTCAAACTTTCCCATCTTCCGTTTACTCTTCTTTCTTTTCTTTCCGTCGAGAGTCTAGTTAAGTCAAGTTGCGTTGCGAAACCCGTCAACACGACAACAGTTTGGCCGTCTCCAACTTAAACTATCGGACTTCACTTTATCAGCAGCCTCAGAGATGTCACTTCAACGACCAGCCAACCACCAGCAAACTCATGTGGGAATCCAGCTCCACAGAGGGATTTCATCACATCACTAAGGAACACAAGTACATTTCCAGATCCATTGCTGAACTGGTGTATGATCTGCTAGTCAAGTTAAATGATAGATAACCCTGTCTAAGACACAGTAAAGGTTGAATTGATTATTTGGTTCGCTTGGTTAGGTTTTACATCACATCTCTCCTAAACTCTTCTTTCCTTCTATTCCTTGTCTGCAACCAGTATGAATGCGTGTGTGTATGTGTGTTTTGGTTAGTTTTGTTTGTAGTCCATAAAGTCTCTTTTGTATTGAAAAGTGGCCTGTGTATACTTATGAATCTATTGCCTTATACCTAGATCTTGTTACCCTGCTTAAATATTAAAGTGTTTGTACTTTAGTTCGAATAGCAATATTCATTTTTGAGTCAACAGCCCTGTCTGTTCAAACGAGCGCTGGACGATTCGTTTGTTCAGTTCAAGAGAGTTGATTCTTTTGGAGCCTCTTTAAGTTCTGTTATATTCCCTTTGAGCTAATTTAAAGTTAACGCACTACATAATTGCGTATTACGTGTGCGAGGCCCTACATAATGATAGAAAAAAATTATAAAAAGATAGAACTAACGATGGATAGAACAAATGATAAATAGAACAAATTATAGAATGAATGTACGATGGATAGAACTAAAGAACAAATGATAGATTAAATGAACAAATGTACTATTGATCGATCAATAGAACGGATGAACTGTTGATTGATTGACAGAATGGATGAACTGTTGATCGATCGATAGAACGGATGGATGAACGGATGAACGGACGGATGGGCAGATGGATCTACAGGGCAAATGATAGACTGAATAAACAAATAAATGATGGTTAGAACTATAAAACAAATGATAGACTGAACAAACGAACAAATGACTGAACTAACAATCAATAGAATAATAGAACAAATTAATGAATTTTCCGTAGAACTATAGAACAAATGACAGACTTAACAAATGAACAAATGACTGAATGAACAATCAATAAAATTATAGAACAAAAGAAAGACCGAATCAATGAATGAATTATGCATAGAACTATAGAACAAATGAAAGACTCAATCAACAAACGAATGATCGACAGAACTATAGAACAAATGACAGACTGACCAAACGAACAAATGACTGAATGAACAATCAATAAAATTAATGGACAAATGAAAGACTGAATCAATTAATGAATGAATGATCCATAGAACTATAGAACAAATGACAGAATGAATGAACAATAGAACAAACAGCAAATACACATAATGAAATGATAGAATTAACAACAGACAGACAGACACATATAATGAAATTATAAAATTAACGCCAGATATATAGACATACTGAAATTATAAAGTTAATGCTAGATATATAGATATAATGAAATAATATAATTAACAATAGATATATAGATATAATGAAATGATTAATGAATTACCGACAGATAGACAAACAAAGACAGAGAGACAGACAGACATATATATTTAAATGATAAACTTAACAATAGATAGATAGGCGAACAGACAGAGAGACAAACGGACAGACATTTATGAATGGAACGATAAATAGAATTAATAAGTAGAAAAGATGATAAACAAAAGACATATATACTGAACTAATAATACAGAAAATTAACAATCTATAGACAGACATGTTCTTCTTCTTCTTTTTTTTTTTTTAAATCAACATTTATCTTCAAAATGTATTAATGTGGATTAATGATGATGTAATTGCCCAGTAGGGTACCGTTTTTCTATTCATGCAGCAGCAGAAATCATGTAGTAGTGTATTATGTAGCTTGTTAATGGGACACATGCATCCTCCACTGAAACAGTCATCAAACACACTGACATCTTTCTCCTTTCCAAACATGTCAAGCTTTGGACAGAGCATCAGTAAGCATAAATCAGAGCATCAACTGAGAGCTTACATCATCTGGGAAGAGGTGAAGCCGTTGCATCATGGTCCTTCTGGTGAGGTTTCTGGGAAGCATCCCGTAAACAGCCAGTTTAATGATCTGTGGAACAACAATAAAAAAGCAGGCTAAAGATTTGCTCGTGGTTTAAGTTCATTTCTCTCTCTACAGGAAACTTGGAGATTGAAATAAATAAAAACATACATAAATATCATTAAACAAAATAAAGAACAAATGTTTTATATGTATATATTTATATGTATAAACATGTAATTCATTCATTTTCCTTTGGCTTAGTCTCTATTTCAGAGGTCACCACAGCGGAATTATTCCAGAATATGCAAACTCCACACAGAAATGCCAACTGGCCCAGCCAGGACTCAAACTAGTGACCTTCTTGCTGTGAGGCCACAGTGCTAACCACTGAGCCACCATGCCACCCACATGTATTTCAGTTATATAGAAATTATATTGCTATAATAACTGTTTGTTTGTGTGACATATGCACACAAACATACATACATGTCTTATATGCATAGTTGCAATATTTATTTTATTAAGAAATAATAATTTCTACAATTTGTATGGTATACAACATATAATCACACATTTTAATCTTTCCCAAATAAGTTTCTTGCTCATTAAAGCCTCATTCACACTTCGAGCAACTCGCAGCGGCAAAGCGACCATAGATATATATACCTAGATATTGCATACGGACCCCAAGCATGCATCAATAGCGATGCCACATTTGTACAGTGCTCCCAGGACAAATGTCATTCAACGGCACTAGCCAAGACGAAAGCCAATCTGAAGATGCTGGACTTTAGTGCTGTGTACGGGTGTAGTAATGAGCAAACAAAAAAAACAAAGCACAAAGGCAGAACATTTCATAGGTAATATTTAGTTTTTTTTAAAGTTTTTGTATGTTACGAACTTTTGTGCTCAACAAGTATTGATGATAATACAGTCTCTTACTGCACTGACCATAAAGCAAAGTAGCACCAACTCACACTGAATACTCGGCTTATGCTAGTTTTGTTGAATAAAATCAGCAAACAACGTAAATGTAATATGACAACAAGATGCTGCGCTGGTAGAAACTTGTATTATTGTTGGCTAAGTGAACGAGTCGTTCATAACTGAGATTCATTCAGAACTGAATCGCTCCCTCTGTTAGAATGAGAAGTGAAAGCAAGAGAGGGGGTGTGTTTCAGGACACGGATTAGATCAAATTTAACAGGCAGGGAGGATAATAAATTTCCATGCACACAAACACACGCTCTTTGTTGGCAATGCCCATGCGGTCACTTATCCATCAATATAGAAATGTGATGTAAAATTATAATTTTCGTAATTAAAAAAATAATAATAATTTGCATACTGACCACAGGGAAAACTCCCGATTAAAGATATACGTCTATATGTATCCATCTGGATTTGGATGGCCAGTCCTCCACTGCACCTTGGTCCCACATTCATTTCAAAGGAGCGCTACCCTGTACTAAAATGGTGGCTCTATTTGCGCATTCCGTCCAATTGACAACAACAGCATAGGCAACATCTAATGTAAATATCTATGCAAAGCGACAAGCGACCATTCATTTCAACATAGAGTGAGCTACTTCCGGCGACCTCCTTCTATGTGAGTGACAGCGACCGTTGGCCACCAGGTGGGCGTGTCGAGCGATGCAACAAAGTTGAAAATCCTTTAAATTTATGTAAATGAAGAGCGACTTTCTTGAGCTACAGCCGAAAGGAGCACCATTAGAGCGTACGTGATCCTCTCTCAGCTTGCTGAGACCGGTTGCATTTTCCGTGCTGTAGATATATATACTAGATATCGCATACAGACCCTGAGCATGCGTCAACAGTGCCACCACATGTGTACAGTGCTCCCAGGAAAAATGTAATTCAACCGCACTAGTCAGGACTAAAGCCAATCATAAGATGCTGGACTTTTGCACTGTGTACAGGTGTAGTAACAAGTAAACTAAGAAAACAAAGCACAAAGGCAGAACATTTTATGGGTAAGATTTAATTTTTTACGTTTTTGTATGTTACGAAATTTTGTGCAAAACAAGTAACGTTACTGATGATAATACAGTCCCTTACGGCACTGACCATAAGGCAAAGTAGCACCAACTAATAATAACCAAGCTAAATAATATAGGCTTATGCTAGTTTTGTAGAATCAAATCAGCAAACAATGTAAATGAAATGACAACAAGATGCTGCGGTGCTAGAAACTTGCATTATTGTTGGCTTAGTTCATGAACATTAGTTTCTGAAGTAACTTATAAGGGTGCCTGATAACATAACAGTGCCTGCGTCTCAAGGTGCATACTGTCCACCCTTATTTATTGAATATTACAAATGTTGTATACCATTTAGATCACAAAGGTGTACATTAAGACGCAGGGATAACGATGGTTTACACGAGTCGTTTATAACGGAGATTCATTCACAAACGAATCGCTCCCTCCGTTAGAATAAGAAGTGAAGGCAGGAGAGGGGGGGTGTTTCAGGACACGGATTAGATCAAATTGAACAGGTAGGGAGGATAATACATTTCCATGCACACAAAGACATGCTCTTTATCGGCATTACCGTGTGGTCACTTATCCATCGATATAGATAAGTGATGTAAAATTATAATTTTAGCAATTTAAAAAAAATTTGCATACTGACCACCAGGAAAACCATAAATCTTTGGCTTCTTGGTTCCACATTCATTTCAAAAGAGCGCTACCCTTTACCAAAATGCCAGCTCTATTGACGCATTCCTTCTAATAGACAACAACAGCGTAGGCCACATCTAATGTAGACGTCTATGGTGTAGACCTACACAGACCTGTTTGGAGCAGGTTGCCACCCAGAGCGACAGACAACTACAAAGTCTCAGTGTGAATGAAGCATAATGTTGCATTCATTTGATGAAAAATAAGGAAAAACAGTAATATTTTGGAACATACTATACTTCATAATGTTCTATATTAAATCTTTATTATTATTATTATTGCATTAAAACAAATCTGTGATGCCAATAGATGCCTTTTCAGCAGTCTCTAATGCAGTTCTCAGTGTCATCAATTTTAAACAAACAAACAAACAAACAAATAAATATGATTTGCCATAAATAACTTAAAAAAAACTATTCCAAATGTATTTTAATAGTTGGAACACCCTTTTTTAAATGTTGTTTTGGTTCTGTTGATCAAATAAAATCAGCCTGGAGCATAATAAACATAAACGTGTTTGTATATGTACAAAAATATGAATACTATAGATTTGTTTTGTATACAAATTTACTGAATTTATTATATAAATCCCACAAATTTACTATATAAACCATATACATATTTACAGTATATGCATGTTTTGTTTTTCAATTAACATGAAAGGATGCATAACATGTTTATTGTGTTACTTCTACTTAAAAAAAAAAAAAAAAAAAAAAAAAAAAAAAAGAAATCCAATCATGCGTCAAAAAAAAAGTAAAAATTTGTGGTCAATGCAACAAAATAAATAAATAAATAAATACTTATGCACACACACCAAAACGAATACACAAGTAACCATTTTAAACTCATCATCCAACCATCAGGATATTAATCAGAGATTTTATTATTCTTCTGACTGCTAAATGTGTGATGGATGAAAGCTGTCTGAGTGCACCATCGCTCTTCACAACTCTGTCACCTTCCTCTGGTCATTATCCACAATTATCCCTCATATATTTCCTCTGGAGTGGCATAACTCAGCCCGAGTCCAGCATTCATCATGTGGATGACAGAGAGCGAGCGGAGGGTGGCTTTTTCAGGGTCTGTGAAAACAGCACCTACACACAAAACTACACTTCTACAGTTGCGTTATTAGTCGCAGCCCACTGAAGAAAACTATTCAGGGTCACAGTTTGCGTGCCTGGACTATGGATGAGCTCTGACTGCCACTGTGAAAAGTCAAGGTTACTTTAAGAAGGTGAACAACAGCACAGAGAGATGGAATAAACTCTCTGTCTCTCGCTTTTTAAATGCAGTTGAACACAGACGACACTTTACAATTAAGCTATCATTTGTTATGGTTAGTTAATTTTAGTAGTTTACACAAATTGACAACGAACAATATTTCAATGATATTTACAGATCTTAGAATGTTAAATTCAACTTTTGATTACTCCCGTTTTTCTGTCAACCTTTTTTAATGCACTGTGGAATCTAGACAAATAAAAAAAAATTATTATTAAACTATTATTATTATTATTAATGATTTTATTATAACTATAACATTTCAAAATTAAAATAGACATTATAATAAATGTACATCTTAATTTTACATTAAACAATTACAAAAAACATATAAAATACAGTACATAACATACAGATTCGGACACTTCTGAATGTAGCTGACTAATGCTAACAAAAAAAAACTGCACTGTACAATGTTACCATAAAAATATAAATAATAAAATTATTTCTCTCTCAGAATTTGCTAGTAAAGTGACACAATTTGATATTGGATTGCGCAAGCCAAGACTGAAAGTTAAAGACAGCTGGAAAAAGAAATTAAATAAATAAATTGTAAAAATGTGTGTTTTAGCATGCAGCTAGGATGACTTAGCACATTCTAAACATGTTTTAGCACATTGCTAAAAGTATATTGACGTGTTTTCAATATGATAATTCTATGAATTCTATAGTTCATGATAGTTACTTAGAATATTGCTACCTTATTTTGTTTTCAGGTTAATAACAAGTTACTAGCACACAGTACATTCATTCATTCATTTATTCATTCATTTTCTTTTCGGCTTAGTCCTTTTATTAATCAGGGGTCGCCACAGCAGAATGAGCCGCCAACTTATCCAGCATATGTTTTACACAGCGAATGCCCTTCCAGCTGCAGCCCATCAGGGAAACATCCATACACACTCATTCACACACATACACTACGGACAATTTAGCCTACCCAATTCACCTATACCACATGTCTTTGGACTTGTGGGGGAAACCGGAGCACCCGGAGGAAACCCCACGCGAACACTGGGAGAACATGCAAACTCTACACAGAAATGCCAACTGACCCAGCCGAGGCTTGAACCAGCGACCTTCTCGCTGTGAGGCGATTGTCACACAGTACATA
This sequence comes from Danio kyathit, assembly GCA_903798195.1. NCBI lineage: Eukaryota > Metazoa > Chordata > Actinopteri > Cypriniformes > Danionidae > Danio > Danio kyathit. The sequence goes on along the minus strand of LR812534.1, from coordinate 24,419,461 downwards.
CACAAATATATAGAACATCTAGTATATTGCTAGCACGATTCAACACAATGCTAGCAAGCTTTATAATGTTAACATGCTACAAACATTATAGCTGTTACTTTTAGCAACAGTGTTTTGCTAACATGTTTTCTGCATGAATTAACATGCTAATGAATTAACATACTAATATGAATCAACACATTGCTAACATGAATTAACATGTTGCTGATATGTTTTAAGACTATGCTAACATAACTTGGCACACAGTTAACACTTTTAACATGTTTACCATGTTGCTAGCATGTAAGAAGGTGATTTGAATGTTTAAACACTGCTTAAACATCCATTATCACACATTTTACCACACTGATATCATGTTTTATAGAGTAGCATTAATTAGAGTGCTGCCAGCATGTGACACATTGCTAATATGAATGAACGTGTTTATAATGTTTAATAAATGACCAATATGAATTAACACATTGCTAACATGAATTAACACGTTTCTAATATGTTATGCTAACATAAATTGGCACTGTTAACATGTTTATAACATGTTTACCATATTGCTAGCATGTGTGAAAGTCATTCGAATGTTTAGACAGTGCTTAAATATAAATTATAACGTTTTTTACCACAATGCTGTCATGTTTCAACGAGTAGCATGAATTAGAATCTTGCCAGCATATTTGACATATTGCTAACATGAATTAACAAGTTGCTAGTAAGTTTTAACACTCTGCTAGCATGAAATAGCATGTTGCTAGCACATAACTAGCATGAATTAACAAGTTGTTAACATGTTTTCAGCATGTTTAACACTACACATTTAAGAATATGTAAGTGTTTACATTTTCTTTGAGTTTCATCCTCATCTAAAGCAATAATATAATGAAAAGACCAAAAGCTGCCAGGTATTTGTTATTCTCCCAAAAAACACAAGGGTGTGATTCGCAGCGCAGGCTGAGACAGAGACAGGGGGTTTTTTCATCCATGCATGTCAGCGGCAAGTGACACTTGTAGAGGTGTATATTGAAAACAGACAGGCCTGCAAAGACTGCTGTTTTAATAACGTTGAAGTGTTTGAGCCTTGAAAAAGCACTTTAAAATCTCTGTGACGTTGAGAGGGAAAATAGTTTCTTAGCCGGGTGAAAGGGAGACTGGCAAAATAGCATGAAAGATAAGCACTGAATGAATGATGGAGCACTGAGCAATGCGGGGCCTGCGTTGCATTTATTATTCAAATGTGTTTCACGCTGATTGCGAGAGCATATTTTGCTCCGCAACTGCCGCTATCTGAAATTATTAAAATAAAAACATTTGGGCATCATTTACATAAATTAATAAATAAAGTCAAATTTTACCTCCCTCCAAGGTGCAGGCAATTTGACTCAAATTATAAACAGGTTTGCAGCAGTGGCAGGTTTGTGAGTGACACGGAGACGCTGTTATTGTAGAAATCACTGCAAAATTGAATTTGTCACAGAGAAATGTCCAGTTTACAAGGCAAATTTAGACAAGGACACTCACAGCTGTTGAATCTTTTCTGTGTAATTGGGCTGCGGTGACTTGTTTGAATGATCCAGGGTGGCTGTGGGATAGAAAAAAAAGGTATTAGCTTTAGAATTTAACATTCTAAACATTTCGCATACAAAGCAGCATGTTGCTTCTATTACATGCACATTGTAAAGCGTGTGGTTCAAGTCTCAAATTTCCTTTTTTTTCCCCCTTTGTCAGCATAAGGGAAGAACAGCCGAGAGCAGGACATAAATGAAAGATTATAAAAGGCATGTTCTCTGTCCTCAGTAAAGTGAGAGTGTAAAAGGAGAGAGAGAGAGGGAGCTCTATTTACCCAGTGTGAGACGAATACACTTTCTGCTCCCATTTATTTCCGGAGAAGGCGATGTGTTTGGTGTTCATAACCACCACATGATCTCCAATATCACCTGGGAATAAGACATATGCACATGATAAATCTGCAAATTCAGCTTGAACTCTGGACATTAGTCCCTGCTGAGGGAAAATTGCATTTTACAATAGTAGAGCTTAATGGTCTCAAAAGTACCAGTCCTTCAACAATCACAATTTACACTACTAATATATACAGCATTAATAATTATTAGGCAACACATACTGAACAATAAATTAACAATAATAATAATAATAATAATAATAATTATTATTATTATTATTAAAGAAAAACATATTAGCCCTATTTAATTTACTGTCTTTCAACATGTTTTTTTACCCATAATAGTTTTCTTATAAAAATTTTATTTTGTCTTTCCTGTGATGAAAAAATATAATATTTTACTATTTATTTAGCAAGATACTATTCCGTTTAAAGAGCAAATTTGGCTTAACTAGGTTATGTTAGTTTTGTAATTAGGAAAGTCACTTTACAACAGTGTTTTGCTCCGTAGCCAATAATAAATAAATAAATAAATAATAAATCTAATTTAATTTATAATAGTTTGATTTTTTATAATATACTGAAACAAATTCATTTGATTCATTATTTTATACTATTTCTCTGTATATCTCCGTTTAAAATGAGATGAAAACAGGGATTAGAATATTTATTTATTATTATTTTACATTTGCATACAGGTATAACTGAACCAAGTCAGAAAAGCCTTTCAGAAAAAGGTGAAATAGAGGGAAAAAATGAAAGCTTATGAAAGCAGGGTCTCTCCTTCCTCCGGCTCGACAGCCTGGCAGAATAACAGCACAGGCTGGAATTTTCATCTCTTGGCCGGTTATGCTCATTCATCTATCAGAGAGCAAGAGTTTCATTAAAAACTCCCAGCATGTCTGAGGAAGGAAGCCCTGTCAGCCGGTCAGAGGAGCTGCAGGCGAATGCATCAGATCCAGACCAATGTATCAATTCCACAGCCAGTCGCAATCACTACTCACAACACCTTACAGCTCTCTGGAATTACAGGAGCTTTCCACATTCATATCAAGGGAACAGTTATATCATTCCTGTCATAAACTCAACAGAAGAAATCCTGATCATGGCACTGGTGAATAATTTCAACCATGTTTACTCTCTGAATTAAAAATAAAATAATAATGATTTCTTCCTAGTAGATCTGATGGTACATTTAGAATCATAAAAATCAGCAAATGTATCACAGTCTGTGTCAGAAGACAGAAATTCTTCAAATAAACAGGTAAGGAGAAAATATCTTTTTTATATACGAGCAAAAAATAAGTGTGTGTGTGTAACGAACAACCGTATAAGTCCAAAAAAAATTTAAAAATGAGATAATCATGTGACATTAATTGTGTGTGTAAACTCTGTATACAGAAACAGTTTAGGGATATTTTCGCATGACCAAGAGTCTGCATTTTAAACATTAAAATAGCTTCACACGGAAAACCTCTTTATGTCTAAGAAGAATGGAGATGCTGCTAGCTGTCATGTCAGCTTCGGACATTAAAAGGCAAATCCTCAGCAAAAAAAAAAGGAGAGCAAACATGAACAACTGGAAGACCAGAGTAAGGACGGCTTTAAGGGATGCTGGGAAAGCATATTTGAATCGAAAAGGAGAACAAAACCAGGAAGAATCTACCAAAAGAGGTGAGTGGAAGAACTGTATATGTGATGTGATCTCTCTCGCTTTCTCTAAACAGCACAAAAACAGTTAACCTATCAAAATAAACCACATACCATATATAAGAACGCTGTATCAATGCATATTTCCCCCCAGTCCTGTGTAAACTACGACAAGCAGAGTTTATTTGTTTATATCTTTATTTATATTGTGAGATGGCAAATTGTGAGAACTGTTTGAAGTAGTATGTACACAGGTGTGCTGCACCAGAATTTCTAAATAAACTACAATATTTAGCTATGATGTACAGTTGAAGTCAGAATTATTAGCCCCCCATGAATTATTAGCCCCCCTGTTTATTTTTTTCACCAATTTCTGTTTAACGGAGAGAAGATTTTTTCAACACATTTCTAAACATAATAGTTTTAATAACTCATTTCTAATAACTGATTTATTTTATCTTTGCCATGAAGACAGTAAATAATATTTGACTAGATATTTTTCAAGACACTTCTATACAGCTTAAAGTGACATTTAAAGGCTTAACTAGGTTAACTAGGCATGGTAGGGTAATTAGGATTATTGTATAATTATTGTATAACAATGGTTTGTTCTGTAGACAGTCGAAAAAAAAAAATAGCTTAAAGGGGCTAACAATTTTGTCCCTAAAAAATTAAAAACCGCTTTTATTCTAGCCAAAATAAAACAAATAAGACTTTCTCCAGAAGAAAAAACATTATCAGGCATACTGTGAAAATATTCTTGCTCTGTTAAACATCATTTGGGAAATATTTAAAACAGAAAAAAAAAATTCAAAGGGGGACTAATAATTCTGACTTCAACTGTACATCTGCATTTTATTTATTTATTGTTGTATTTATTTATTGTTTATTGTTAATAATTGATTGCTGTTGCCTGTACTGTAAGAAGGTCTATGTATTGTACATTATTTATACTGTATTTTCTGTTTTTAAATAATTGTTCTCCCTGCGTTTGCGTGGGTTTCCTCCGGGTGCTCCGGTTTCCCCCACAGTCCAAAGACATGCAGTACAGGTGAATTGGGTAAGCTAAATTGTCCATAGTGTATGAGTGTGAGCGTGTGTGGAAGTTCCCAGAGATGGGTTGCGGCTGGAAGGGCATCCGCTGCGTAAAATCGTGCTGGATAAGTTGGCGGTTTGACCCCGCAAGGGACAAAGCCGACAAGAAAATGAATGAATGAATAATAATAATAATAATAATAATAAACTTGAAACAAATTCTTAATATTAACCTGAAGTTTCTGTTACTGTATTAACTAAGATAAAGGAATCAGATCTTTATTGGTTTCAATTGATATGATGAATTGGAGTTATACTGTTATTCCACACTAACTGGACAAATACTGTTCTTCCACATTTGAGAAATATAAATCACAATAACTTTTGATTTTTAATACTGACACTGAGAAATGTTATCTCCTTAGAATTGAGAAGCTTTTGTCTATCTTCAATAAAAATGCTTCAACAAAAATAAAAACATATAATGTTCACAATCCAAATGAAAAAAATGCATTACTTACAATTTAAAATATGAACTTATATGGTTTTTCGTCTCAAGGTCTATATATATATATATATATACACGAGCAATTCCAGCGTTATGGATGTGACATTTGCAGCAAAAACTCAAAACATAAATATATTGACATATCCGTTTATATTTTCCAAAACAACTGACCACAGAATTAAGGGATCAGAAAAATATCAATCTGTAGGCGTTTTTTTATACTTTCAATGAGGAAAATAAACATGCTTTATGGATGTGACAAAAAAAGTCTGAGTTTTCAGTCTACAACATACTTTGTACAAATTCTGTCAATTAAACTGCAGAACCCAAAAGAAACTTTGCTAATCAAACAGATACGAGTCAGCTCACTAAAGAACAAACATGATTGATTTTATTTTATTTTATTTTATAACTTTTGCATTTATGAGGATATAGTGTCGTTATGGATGTGACACTTTTCCGTTATGGATGTGACAGATGTGAAATTGCCACTTGTGTGTTTTTGGCAAAAATAAATATAATAGTTTCAACACTGACAGATACATTTATGAGTATTTTAAAAGTACTGTAAAATACTTGCCTACACATATATATATATATATACACACACACACACACACACACACACACACACACACACACACACACACACACACACACACACACACACACACATACACATACATATACATACATATATATATATATATATATATAGTTAAATAATTTAAATCATTATACTTTGCCCTATTCTTTAAAACACCATTCTTTTTTCATTTATTTTTATAAGTACAATACAATAAATGCTTCAACCAAAGTGTTTGACCTTACCTTATTTGACTCATATTTTGACTTTTTATTCGACTTTATGTTATTTTAAATGAAAAAGAGACCAAAACACAAAATATACTGCAAATTATAATGTGCAATATTACATTTAAATGATACAGAAATTATATAGTAATGGGAAAGTGTCATCTAAAGTAAAGGCTAAAACATGTTTTTGGTCTTAGACTGGTAAACACACTGGACTCTACATGCAACTGGATGCATGGAGCAATTCTAGACTGTGATCATTTACTTCCATCTTGTGGCCAGTCGGCTACTTCACACTAACAGATATCAGTGAATCGGGGCTGCCATGCTTTTACCTGGGATGTGTGGATGGGGATTTTAATGTTGCAGTACAGCTAACTCCTAAAGTGGTTAATTGGTATCAATGCATTTAATATAGTGTAAATATTATTAATATATTAATATGCAGGTTTCCGAATCACTTTTTCATGCTTGTAATATGTATGGTTATTTTGTGGTCTCATAGCTTTAGGTATTTTAGTTGGCCCAGTCTGACATGATTATGAGAAGCGAGACATACTGTTTTCTATAGAAGGAGGGAAAATTAGTCACTCACCTATACAACTAACAGCTTAATATATTAGCCTTTAACTTTAATGAATCTACCAATTTAAAACTTGATAGAAATGGCAAGATAAGACATATTGAATGGCACTAAATGCTGCTATTAGGAAGTCTTATTTAGTTGTTTATTTATGTATAGGCAAGCCAAAAATGTTAACATACTGCAAAAAAAAAAAAAAAAAAAAATTGCAACTTCAGTCTATCTTTTGAAAGAAATTTTATTTATTTATTCTTTTAATGTCTTTCAGAGATATCTCTATTGTCTTAAAAATACATAGAACGTAATGGTTTGTCTGAAAAAATTTGAAAGAAAAATTAAGAAATCATTATTGTTATAATAAATCACATCATTATAATAATTTCTCATTTATTACCAACAATAGGGAATAGAGTTACAACGATACTAAAAAACAACAACAATTGTTCATCTTGCTCTTAGTGCATTGACTGTTAACAAATAAATATTTGTAAAACAATTAATTAAAATAGGGATCTATTGTTGTATGAAGAAATTAATACAAAATGCTAGATTAATAAATCTTGTAGTAGCTCATATTAACTAATGTAGTTTTGTAAAGTGTTACCAATAAATATTTAAATGCAAATAACTAATAAAGTAATAAAGATACCTAAATGACAATTATTACTACCAATAATTACAAATAACAAGCTAATAAATAAGAGGTTATAAATATTTAAAATACATATATTTATATCTTATCACATTTTAAAAGGTTTAAAAGGGATTGCACATCCCTTCTCTGGTGTAAAGCAAAGTCACTTGTTCCACATATTGACTCACTCAGTGGATGGTAAATGGGTTTATGTTTGCCCTGAAGCCGCACTGCACACATAGAGGCGATCTTTCCTGGAGGCTGCATCCGAGCATCAATCAGAAACCACGATCTGGCAAAGGTTGCCCATTGCTTGCAGGGAAAAGACAAGATAGTTGATGAAATACAAGCTGACATTTGCAAAGAATGAATACAGTTAGTTTATAATAACCAATAGTAATAGTGCAATTAAAATTTATTTTGTTGTTAACTGCATTTTATCACCAGGGTAATGACAGTTCAGTAACACTTTATTTGCATTGAACGGATGCAACGAGAATTTCTTAAGTCTATTATTATTTATTTTCAACAGTGCTTAATTAGTACTTAGGTTAAAGAAATATTAAGTAATATCATATATCAACATCAGAATTTCCAGTGTACACAAAACTAAATAATGAGATTTTATTAAGGAAAACAGTGCAAAAGTAAATTGTGACTGATAACATATTTTATTGAGGAAAAGTTATATAGTCACACATTCACACTTTCTTTTCAATAATAAAATTTCAGAAAATACTTTTTTGCAAATTCTAATAAGTGAAATCATATTAGCAGCCAATGACAATCAAAATAGCCTTGCTCACATTAAAATAAATAGTGCTAATGTTGTTTTGAAGTCATATTTACATGTAATTTCAGACCGAATATTTAAAGTAGGCCTGCATAATATATCAATTGAGCATCGATATCACAATGTGAGTCTGCAATAATCACAATCGCAAGATATGCAATGTTAAATTGGGATTATAGTTCACTAGAAACCACAGGTCAAAACACATGAGATTTGTGAAGATACTGCAGAATTGAACCATAATAGAGTGAAAGTTTATCATATGCATGTGTTATTAAGGCCTATCACTATGTGAGCATTTTAAGAGAGTTTAAAGCATTTTATTAATGCATGAAGTAGTTTAATAAAAAATATTTTTATTTAATTACTTGTATGATGAAGACTATGATGTGTTATTTTACATTTGATTATTCAATTTCTGTATCTGAATACTGCTAGACTCTCTTCAGAAAACCATAAAGCAGTTTATTTCACTTTTACATTTGCTCCATTGTGTTTATTTATGACTGTAGTTTGTTTATTATATGTATATAATAAATTACATAAAAAAGATATTTATATTTCACTCCCATACAAAATCAACCCAATCAATGTAAAGTAATGACTTTGCAAATAGAGCTATTTAAGTCATTTGATGACATTGTATTTACATCGCAATATATACACTACTGGTCAAAAGTTTGGGGTCAGTTTTTTTTTTTTATTATTATTAATTTTATTTAATAATTTAAATAAAATTATTCTGTTCATCAAGGCGGCATTTATTCATTCATTCATTTTCTTTTCGGCTTAGTCCCTTTATTAATCCGGGGTCGCCACAGCGGAATGAACCGCCAACTTATACGTACAGCACGTTTTTACGCAGCGGATGCCCTTCCAGCTGCAACCCATCTCTGGGAAACATCCACACACACTCATTCACACTCATACACTACGGACAATTTAGCTAACCCAATTCACCTGTACCGCATGTCTTTGGAGTGTGGGGGAAAACGGAGCACCCGGAGGAAACCCACGCAAACGCAGGGAGAACACGCAAACTTCACACAGAAACGCCAACTGACCCAGCCGAGGCTTGAACCAGCGACCTTCTTGCTGTGAGGCGACAGCACTACCTACTGCGCCACCGCGGCATTTATTACATGTAAAAAAAAGTTCAATTGTTAAATACTTATTAAATATTTATTTATTACATACTGTATGTAGTTTCAAATGAAATTATTACTCCAGTCATTATTGCTTTTATTACCATTACTACTACTACTAATAATAATAATAATAATAATAATATAGTGGTTTCTGAAGGATCATGTGACTGGAATAATGGAAGACTGGAATAATGAAGCTGAAAATTCATCATTAAAATCACAGGAATACATTATTAAATTAAATGATAAACTACTTTTGAACAGTTATTTTATAGTAAAACATTTAAAAATCCTACTGACCCCAAACTTTTGACTGGCAGTGTATATATCGCAGACAAAAATATCGCAATGTAAATTCTTTCTAATATCGTACAGCCCTAATTCAAAGATTTTTTTCTTCAAAGTTTACCATTCATACCCTGGTAAACAATTATAGAGGTAAAGTTGGTTTTATATTCGCACATTCAGTCATTTAGAAGTCTCTATATTGTTTACCATGTTACTTTGAATATTCGATCAAAAGTAGCATGCAAGTATGACTTCAAAACAACAGTAACACTATCTTATTGACTGTGAACAATGTTGTACTTTGATAGACATTTCCTGCTAATATGATTTCCCTATTTAGAATTAGCAAATAATACTTTTCTGAAATTATATTATTAAGAAGAAAGTCTGAATATCTAAATATAAAACCAACTTTACCTCTATTAAACAATTTAGGGAGCGTGTCACAAGTTGTCACTCAACGAATGTGCGAATATAAAACCTCAAATTTTTACCTCAATACACATTTTCCGTTCGAAACAACAACAAATAAAAAAATCATAATCACAAATGTAGTATTATTATTACATTATGGGAGTATTATTGCTTTAACCTGTCAACTGTCAGCTATACATTAACGTTACCATTCCTATTTTCCTCACTGTTTGTAACTTATTCAATAACTTCAACATTAATGTAACGACACAGATATTTCATTTACGAATCGACTCTAATATATTCATGCACATAAGAGCAGACGTCATAAACACATCATTTTGACCAATTAGTCTAGCACACGCTGATTAAACAGAAACACAAGCGCGTATGCATAATACGCATTGAAGCACTGACCGACATCGTAGTACCTTTATAAATAGCATGCCAGTAAGTAAAGTAAATTACCTGGGCTGATCTTGAAAAACTAGACATTTTCTATGAACATTTGAGAAATTTGACCTCAATGTGGCTGTAATGGTCCAACAGCAATTTACTTCCCCTTACCCAAAAGATAAAAAAGGTTCCTCTTTAATAGTTATAAAGTTAGATTTTAAATTTAATATATTTATGCACTTTATGATTCCATAATAAAAACAACAAACATATAGCTGTAGAATGTATAATTTAATTCACGCCCATCATCAGGTATTGTTATTTATTAGCATATTTTAGTCGGTTCCTACCGACTGTATATTTTGGTTGCGCGCACGTCGTCACGCGTCATATTTGAACGTCCGTATTGGTCTTAAACGCGCGTTAATTTGTTTTGTACAGCAGTCTGCGTGGTGTTTTACAAACTCAATATCATTTTACATGAATTTAGCAGCAGAGCGCTATGGATAGATACGTGCTAGCTGTTATAATTAACCTAGAGGCGAAGAAAGACAGCTCCTTCAACGGTAAGATGCGGTATTGTTGTTAATGTCAGAATTGCTTGTATAAAGTTCTGCTTGACTCTCTGTTACTGTTTTGACATGTATTGGTTTTATTTTTATAGGGGTTGATGAAACCAAAAAAGTGTTTGATAACCTCAAAAAGATTTCTGGCTCGAATTTAACACGCATCCCCCCGTTTCCAGGTAACGTAACTTGGGCGATTCATTATTTACTCACTGCTCACTAACGTAAATGGGACATTCTACCAGAAATGTACAGGATCTGTCCCTGAAACAAAAACATAAATACAGCGAATACAAAGTATTTCATCCCAAAATTGTCTAAAATGGAGTTGTTCTGTAAAAGAATATGTCATTCATTTGGTTCTCAGATTTTTTTGTTCTTTATTAAAAACACTTTACACATGTACAATCCCTGTCATTGTCCTTGTCCTCAGCCCAATAGAACCTACAGCTTTAATAGTTTTGTTATGCTAAAATCTGTTATTTGCAATAAAAAAAAACTTAAACTTGGCTATTTCTGAAGTTATCATTCACATCAACTGAATAAAAACATGAAATTATAAATAAAGTCTACAAATAAATACTACAAATATATAATACAAATACATTTACAATTGTCCCCATATTTCAGTTTGTTCTGCCACATTTGCATTCAATTTAACATAAAATGCATGCAATACATCTTTAAGGCTATGACTCAAAAGAAGTGATCTCATTTGATGGAGAAGCTGACAGTGATCAAGGATGCGATCTATCATCGAATTGTATGATTTGTATGATTTTTTTTGAGGACAGCAAGCTTAAGTCAGACCCCATCACATTTTTTTATAAGTGAAAATGTACGTTTCTGATAGAATGTCCCATATGCTTTGACTTGTTTTAGTGTGTAGCTTGATTTTGTGTTTGTTTTTATCTATTTTATTTGTATAGCCTGCTCTCTGAGTGGTAGTCCTGCTTCACAGAGATGGTACTTTGCTATTCAAGCCAGTTATGGTGTAACACAGGTAATAAACTTACACATTTGGGTCTTGTTTAGTATGCTGTCATATTAGATTTATTAAAAAAGAAAAGAAAGAAATCCAATATTAATATATAAACAATATTAATATTAAGTGAATAAAATTAAATATCTAACTAAAACTAGATTTTTAAAAGTGCTTCAGCAATACAGTATTATGTTTTTACAGCTGGGCTCAGGCACTGAAGAAATTCTACATTTATGTTAATAGGAAAATAAGATTAAATATAAAGTGGAATAGCTTACTAAAGGCATACGAATAAAGTATATAAATGAAGTAAAGAAATACAAATTAGAATAATTTAAGTAAAATGCAAATGAATAAATCATAGCATTTTGATTATTAAAATTAGCATATAGAATACCAATCTAAGAACAAATAGGATATTTATATATGAAATTAAATGAAATTACATTCTTTTTTTACATGAAATTTTAGAATGAGAGTATACATGCCAATAAATAACAAATCTGTTTAAAAAAATACAATACATTAAAATTGCAGTATTATTATTATTATTTTTTTGCACTGGGATCAGGGGGCCACATTGGAATGCTATGGTGTTTGTTGAACAGACTGATAGAAAAAATGTATATAAATAAATGCCTTATTATAACTAAGTAAAAGAATATTAACACATAAAATATTACCAAACAAGAATAACTATTAACTATTAAACACTATTTAATTCAAATCAATAATGAAGTTAAATATATATTAGTAAATAATAATAATAATAATAGTAATAACTGATTTAAAAAAATAAATATTATATCTAGAAATGTACTTGTGTGAGTAAGAAATAAAACATGTTTAAAATAAAAAATGTTTGAAATTAGTATAGTGTAATTTAATTTTTATATATATATATATATATATATATATATATATATATATATATATATATATATATATATATATATATATATTCAATTCATCTTTATTTGTATAGCGCTTATACAATGTAGATTGTGTCAAAGCAGCTTCACATGGAAGATTATAGTGAATTGAAACAGAGTCAGTTCAGTTTTCAGAGATTAAGTTCAGTTCAGTTCAGTTTAGCTCAGTTCAGTGTGGGTTAATAATCACTACTGAGAGTCCAAACACTGAATAGCAAATCCATCGATGCACAGCTCTACAGATCCCGAACCATGCAAGCCAGTGGCAACAGCGGCGAGGAAAGTGCTGTATATATTATATATATATATATATGTATAAACACACACACACACACACACGTTATTATACAAAATAATGTTACCAATTTCTGTTGCTAATTTATCTACACACTTAATTGTGTGTTTTCAGTGGTGCAGCTCAGAGTGGGAGGAAGTGTGTTCACAGCGCAGTGACAGTGAAGAATCAGAGGTGTCTGCTCTCGACAACTGCATATCTGCCCTTCAGGAGCAAGAGGAACAGAGCTCGCTCACAGAGAACCTGTCCCATGCAGAGTGAGAAGAACTATAATCGATACCGTCACATCTATATACATAATCTCTCAAACAACCTTTTAAGTTCAAATAATAATTAAACAATGTTTTTTAAAAACTTGACAGTCAAGAGTTGATCATTGTTTATTCACATAGTACTTGTAATGTACTTTGTCGTTTATATCCGATGATGGTGTACTGTCATTGTAGACTGTTTGAAGAGGCTTCTGAAGGTCTTCATCAATTAGCAGACAAACTTCCTCCTCCAGGTATGTATTACATTAATGCAGGACACTGCAGGTGAATAAAAATTATTATTATTATTATTATTATTATTATTAATATATTAATAAAAAATAAAATAATAAACCTTTTTTATTTTATTTAGACATTTTATAAAATGTTGTTTGCGCATACAAATAGACATTATTTCATTGAATATGTACTTAATATGTACTATTTTGCATACATTTCTAGTACAAAACTATATATCGAATGAATCAGGTTTAATAAAGTGTATGAATCAGGTTCACTTGTTAGATTTAAAGGTTTTAATTTACAGAGTGGATTTTAGAAATAGTTTTATTACTACATACTGTTACTACTACACTGATAAAAAGGTTTTTGTATAAGAACTTGTATGTATATAATCAGGCAAATTATGAATGACAACAGGGTGTCTGCAAGGTCTTAAAACTCTTAAAATCACTGAAATATTGTGTTTTAGCTCTTAAATAATTTTAAACCGGTCTTAATTGTCCTATGTCCTAGTAAAGCTACCCAATCTGGCCAACACCCAATCACCTATAATCCATCTCAAAACTTCTTTTTTTTATATTTAAGTATTTTTTTTTTTGCAAAGAGATACAATTCACAACAGCCATTAGACATTTTTACAGAAAATTCTCCAAATTAAATTCTCTAATCAGGGAAAGAAAACTAAAGCAACACATCCGTTTACATGATCTTCCATTGATACAAAACTATTTACAGAAGTAACCGGGCCATTAGAAAACATCCTTAGTGTTTAACTCTGTATAAGTCTAAACTTTCATTCATAATGGTCTTAAAAGGGTCTTAAAAAGTCTTAAATTTGATTTGAAGAAACCTGCAGAAACCCTGGACTATCTCTCTGTGAAAACCTTCAGACTATAGAAATGTGCAGGAGACAAAAAAAAATTTTCAGCTTTTAAAATATATTTTGTAACTGAACATGTGGACAAATTGTGACAAAAGAAACCCTTTAAAGTGTGTTTTCTTTACATTAGACTGAAAAAAAAAACACTTTTAACAACTAACTGAAAAAAACACACACAACATTTAACAACAAAACAAGAAAGAAAAAAATCCAAACTTAAAGATGGATAAAAAAAGTTGGTCTGCAATGACAAGCCTTAAATGATTAATAAAGACAATTTAATGTTATTAATCATTTCAGTATACTATATAATTTATATTTCACAGATTTGAGAATGTGTGGTTGCAACAGCATCTATCTATTATAATGCTGCTGTTGTTTGATGTGTTTTTGATTAACTTTTCCTGTAATGTTTGTATCGGATTGCAGGGAAGTCTTTGCTGGATGTGATTGTGCTGTGCGTGGATGAAGAGGTGGGGTTAAAGGATATGTTGCCTGTGATTGGCTCTTTGAAGCACATGAGGGCGTGGCATTCGGCACAGATGATCATGGTCACTGAACACAGTGCTGGGTAAAATATTACTCCAGTAATATCACTGTTGTTTTATTTTCCAAACTGTAGACTTGTTCTTGTGGGCTTTTTTAAAAACATTTATTTAACTAGAAAAGACTCTATAAGATTAATAATCTCTTTCACAGAATTAACAGCTAGATAGTTTACAGACTTTACAGGAAAACCTACAAATTAAGAACACTTAAAACAATTGCAAATCATAGAATTGAAATGATCCAAACCAATTTTTGTAATTTCAGTTTAGAATGTTTGCACCTCACTTGACACTTAATTCATTTTCTCTGGTTAGACGCCTATCTGATTTGTCAAAAGACTTTACATTTGGTCTAATAAATGTGTTTTTGCCAAATGTATACATTTCCCATCTTCAATTCCCATGCTGTGCGCACATTTAACTAGGCTATATGGACTAGGACAATATAGGAGGCTTTGTATTTTTTTCGTGTTCAGTAAAACATCATCACAAGTGCACAAGACAGGCTCCACGATTACTGTCTTTACAAGCTAAATGGAACCTATTTTTTTGTCGTTAAGAAGATGCATTCAAGACATAATTTCAAAACTTTAAAGATATTTCATTACATTAACTTACTCTCCCCAAAACAGCATTCTACCTTTATAATCATATATATATATATATATATATATATATATATATATATATATATATATATATATATATATATATATAATTTATTTTATTTATTTATTTATTTTTCACAGAGGCATCACAGGAGTGTAATGTGTCTTGTGGATGCTGTCATTTGATATTACGTTAAGATTCTTATTTTATCATTTAATGATTAATGATTCGAGTTAATTCATCTTTATTTCTATAGCGCTTTTACTATGTAGATTGTTTCAAAGCAGCTTAACGTTGAAGTTCTAGTAAATTGAAAATATGTCAGTCCTGTTTTCAGAGTAAAAGTTCAGTTCAGTGTGGTTTAAATTTTACTGCTGGAAGTCCAAACACTGAAGCGCTGTTGTATCTAACTGTCATATAGCTTATAACAGGGGTTCTCAAACTTTTCAGCTCGCAACCCCCAAAATAGCAATGCCAGTGACTCTTAACCCCCAATATCCTCTGAGGAAGTTCTAAATATACAAACCTTGCATGCAACAGCGCATGCACACCAATAGGTCCAAGTCTATTTGTTTAATTTTGGAGAATGTCACTCTGTGTACATCATTTAATGTACATTTAAGTACATTAGAGTGTCGTAAAGCTGTCAGAAAGTTTAACTTTATGCCATAAAATGCAAAAAAAAATAATTTTTTTGACAGATATTGTGATTTCGATTTGATTTGCGATTTCACTTTGTAGTCAAGCTTCAGCTCAATAATCTGTATTGTAGCTCCTTACTGCTAAAATGCAGTAAGTGCTAATTTAAAAAAGGAACTGAAAATATATCAACTTACTTAAACGTTTATTCAAATTTATTTTTAAATATTTAGAAATGAAACACTCATTTTTTCTCTAGAGCAAACAGTAAACACAAATAAAATGACCTTACCTTTCTGTAAACAAGTTGAACTCAAATTAGGGAGATAGTGTAGCTTATTATTAAAACAAAAAAATTATGATTATAAAAATACAGAACACTCAGCAAACTAACATGGCTGAAACAACTCTGAAATTCTACTTTCTAGTTGCTTGCTACTAGATTGAAAGACACTGGCAATACTTTCAGTTGACTTTTTAGCAAGACACTCATCACTCAATTGTGCCCACTCAATTGGCTAGTAAGACTATCACACACAGACGGCAGTCACTCATTTACTCTGGATAGGGGAAATTAAATAATACATATATATTTTGTATTGCAGCCCCTTGCGATTTTAAGCTAATCGCAACGTTTCAAATCGCGATTGCAATTCGATTTCGAATAATCGCACATCCCTAATCTGCTGCATCTGACGCTATTGCTGTGTCTTTAATATTTCATGATCACCCCCAGGGGTTGCAGTCCAATGGAAAAAAAAAATAAAGGCTGATGGCTTTTTATTTGCATGTTGTTTTTTAAATGTAACTATTAACTACTGTTTTTGTCTTCTGTAGGTTATGGCTAAAATATGGTAATTCTAATAGTTTAATAAAATTAATTGAAGAGTTCAGATGCAAAAACCTCGAAGTGCCATCTGAAATTTCCATCAAAAAATGAAACATTTTTTCTCAGCCTCCTTTGTTTATGTTAAGATATTTCACTTTAAAGATCAGGAAAAGGACTTATTATTTGCCATAAAAAGGATATTACTAAACATACACACGAGCCTGATAAAAAATGCTAATTTTAGAGGAAAATTTTAGATTCTATTCTGGCATTTAGAGGTTTTTGCATCTAAACTCTTCTATCTGATTTTTGGAAATCACCAAGCGATCCACAACCAAACACACAACCCCCCCTGCCCCCTCACCTCATTGTCTCACGATTCCCTGGGGGGGGGGGGGGTCCCGATCCCCTCTTTGGGGATATATATATATAACTCTCTCTCAACTGTACATTTTTTGACTTTTTGAGAGAAGTAAAATTTGCATATGTGGTTTCAACAACCAAAGGCTTAATTAGACCTGTACAGTGTCTCAGATCACCCCCTGAAGTGGTTTGTGTGATTGGAATTATATGCGTCTCGGTTGTGTTTAGGAGGGCATTTACACATGTTTTCACGTTATGCAATCAGAAAAAGAAATGCATGGAGTGAATAGGTATAATAGTGATGTTTCTCTTGTTTCTGCTCTGTAAAGGTGGCAGAAAGCAGCGATGTATCTGGACGCTCGTTTGTGTTCTCCATCAGTGATTGACAGCTGTGTGGATGGGACTGAGATCTGGAGAGGAGGACTCCACATTAGAGAGAAAAAGGTAGGTTTATGATGATGTACAGATCCTTTATAGGGCTGTGCCAGCCTGATCTCATGAGGAAACGTAAGTATTTTACGTTTTGTCATTTTAGTGGCTAATTCGTATGAGTTTAGTCATACGAAAATGTATGATTTTAAAAAGGAGGCGTGGCACCTAACCCCAACCGTCATTGGGTGATGAGTAAATCGTACTAATTTGTACAAATTAGATTGTACAAATTAATACGAATTAGCCACTAAATCAAAAAGTTACGAATTGCATGAAATTGCTTTGGCTGTGCAGTTAATTGAAAGACAATTGTTTCAATTTTGATTTCAGCCTCTAAAGAATATGAAAAAAGAAAATACAGTAAATGAGAAAAATGATTATTGGGAAGAAAGAAGTTCAGTGATTATGATTTTTGCCTTATGCTAACATATCTATCTATCTATCTGTCTGTCTGTCTGTCTGTCTGTCTGTCTGTCTGTCTGTCTGTCTGTCTGTCTGTCTGTCTGTCTGTCTGTCTGTCTGTCTGTCTGTCTGTCTATCTATCTATCTATCTATCTATCTATCTATCTATCTATCTATCTATCTATCTATCTATCTGTCTATCTGTCTATCTGTCTGTCTGTCTGGCCCTCTGTCCGTCTGTCCGTCTGTCCGTCCGCCGATGGATGGATGGATGAATAGATATGTTAGCATAAAGCAAAATCATAATCACTGTCAGTTTTGTCAATGTTGTAATCGATTTTTTTAATCAAAAGTTTAGTCAAAAGTTTTAAAAAACGATATACCAGTGATTTAATAGTGACATTTATTTTAAATTGTAATGTATAAGGATTCGGGCTGCTTGATTATGGGACGAATCATAATCACGATTTATTGATTTGTTTGGTCATAATTGTAATCATGATTATTCAAAACGATATACAAAGTCAAAATTATTATTATTTTTTTAATAAATATTTTCCAAATGATGTTTAACAGAGCAAGGACTTTTTCGCAGTATTTCCTATAATATTTTTTATTCTGGAGAAAGTTTTATTTGTTTTATTTTGGCTAGAATAAAAGCAGGTTTAAATATTTTGAAACCTATTTTAAGATCAATATTATTAGCCACCTTAAGCAATATATTTTTTTGATTGTCTGCAAAAGAAACTACTTTTATACAATTACCCTAATTAAGCCTTTAAATTGCACTTTACGCTGAATACTAGTATCTTGAAAAATATCTAGTCAAAACTTATTTACTGTCATCATTAATGCAAAGATTAAAGAAATCAGTTATTAGAAATGAGTTATTGAAACTATTATGTTTTGAAATGGGTTGAAAAAAAAAATCTTCTTTCCGTTAAACAGAAATTGGGGGGAAAAGGGTCGCTAATAATTCAGGAGGGTTAATAATTCTGACTTCACCTTTATATATAAAGTCATTTTCCTTCCTGTAAATAAGAAAAGGGAAATAAATACGATAGAATAAAAAATATGAATTAAATATTGCGTGCTGTCACTTTAAGAGCAGTACTGTTCTGATTAATGGTTTCACTTTCACATGTTTTGTGATTCTCAACTCATTTGTTTATTACATAAATGAGGGTTAATATGAATAATCACTAAACAACGCGCTTTGACACAAATTTGCATGTATTTGACCATTGAAGCGCTCACATTCTAAGATAACTTTAGATGTGTGTGCTCTGCTCGTCTCTGAGGCTGAGCACGCACACACACACAACAGCATGCAATCTGTTTCGCGCTTTTAAAAACATGAATGATTGAAATGTACATTAATGAATGATGTGCATCCTGTGCTGCAAACGTTACATTACAATACAAGCTTTTAGTAATTTTACCTGAAACTGAGCTTTGCAGAGCAACAAATGTGAACAACTGGAAAGGGGGCAGTATATGATGCAATAATCGTTTTATCTCGATTAATGTTTTTTTTATAAAAAAGTTTTTTTTCGAAATCAAAACTGAATTTTCGATTAAATGCACAGCCCTAATAAGGATGCTCCATTCGATCGGCCAGAGATTGGTATCGGCCAATAATCACATTTTATGACTCGATTGGTACTCACTGATCTGGCTGATCTCATGAACCGATCGCAAGTGTTATGAGTTTACAAGCAGAGGAAGTCACAAGTGCACACCTGGGTTATCTATTCAGGTTACAAGCTACAACACGTGAAGGGGTAAATAATATGTGGGGGGCGTGAGCAATCACTGCGCTCCCAAAACAGCAGCTAAAATACATACAGATGTAGTGTGGCCACTGTTTATACTTACTTTTGGCGACTCACGCGAGTGATGGTCTTTTTGTTGCAAGTACAACCTTTTGTATATCCAGCTGCTGTGACACAAGTGGAGCGATCGCATCTATCTAGTGTCCAACCAAATGATCTCTCCTGGAAGCTCTGCAAGTCCCCCACATATTCATACTGACTCTGACACCTGCAATTTAGTAAAAAAAAAAAAAAAAAAACAGAAATTATGGTGACGAGAGTAAATGGCCAAGATAACCAATCGCGAGAGGCACAGTGATGTTCAAAGCATTACATTTGTTAAGTTAAATGAATAGAGCAGTAATCACTGGAAATCTCTATTATTTTATTTAAAGCTGCTTCTGACCATGACATGATCACACCTAAATTATGTAAGAGACACATTTGAAGGATTAAATGCAGCATCCTTAATTTATTCTCTTAGGTAAGGCCAGATCTCCAATTAAGTATCACACTTAAAGGGAAAAATGTGCTTAATACATGATAAAGGTTGAAGAATCAGAATCGGTACTTAGTATCGGCTGATCACCATAACAAGGAATCGGCATTCGGTATCGGCTGCAAAAAATGATGTATATATATATTTTTTCTGGAAATATGTAAATACAATGCTATGACATTTACATTTTAGGGGCCAGTGAAATTTCACAATTCCTTATACCACAGCACAAGAGTAACTGATATTAGTGACAAACAAAATTCATTCATTTTCTTTACGGCTTAGTCCCTTTATTAATCTAGGGTCACCATAGCTGAATAGACCTCCAACGTATCCAGCATGTGTTACAGTTACACAATTGATGCCCTTCCAGCTGCAACCCAACGCTGTGAAACACCCATACACTCTTGCATTCACACTCATACACTTCGGCCAATTTAGCTTATTCAATTCACCTGTACCCGCATGTCTTTGGACTGTGGGGCAAACCAGAGTACCCGAAGGAAACCCGTGCAAACTCCACACAGAAATGCCAACTGACCCAGCCAGGGCTCGAATCCGTGACCTTTTTGCTGGCGATCGTGCTACCCACTGCGCCACCGTGACACTGAAAACAAAGTTATGAATTGCAGTTTTTATAAATGTTTTTTATAAAAGTTAATTATTGAAAACAATAAACTGTCAGTAATCAAAAAGCAAGGGATCATGCTATGGAGCAAAATGACAGAAATAGAAAAATGTGCTTTTTTTGCAAGTCTCAGGTATTCAATTAACAGAAATGAATAATCAAATGTAAAATAACACAAGCATAATCTTCACTGCAAGAACTTTTTTTCTTCCCAATAATCGTTTTATATATATATATATATATATATATATATATATATATATATATATATATATATATATATATATATTTGTTTGTTTGTTTTTTGATGTGTATATATGCGTGTTGTTATTTATTTATTTATTTTATTTTTCCCATGGTCTGAATAAATAGAAGTACAAAGAAACTGTAAAAATGTCTTCTGTCCAGCAGAGGGCAAACACTTGCCAGTAATGGTCTGAGAGAACTGTAACAGCTGCTGATTTGTGAAACTATAAAGACAAAGATGGAAAGATTTAGTAAGCACAGCAGATGTAAAGAAAACATTTTGATTCAGGGAAACTCTGAAGGGAAATTTTCTGTCTGAGCGGGAAGAAGGCTTCTATATTATACGACTGTATTTGCTTTTGCGTGCATAGTTTGATTAAGAAAAGTAAGCAAGATCCCAAATCGCTAAAAATCTAAGACTATTCAGCTGTAAATGAGCCTGAAGCTTAATGAAAATCGTCCAGATCATCATACAAAGATCATATGAAGATCATTCATGTTCAGAGTTTACAGTTTAGATCTTCAGTTCAGTCAGTTTGAGTCATGTTGTTGTTGTTTTTTTATTTTTATTGATTTATTGACATTTTCTTGTAATGCAAAGATTTGACACTTTTGACTAACTTCTTGTTTAGAAAGCTAGTTTCTGTCACTCATGTGTCATAGAAACAGTAAAGTATTGTTGGCACAGCACTTTCTGAATGGCTTTCCTGTGTTATTTTCAGTTTGTCTCAGAGCTGAAGTTTGAGGGTTTCTGTCTGAGAGCTCAGAGGAGAAATCACTGGACTGATGCACTGTATCTGCACACAGACCCACAGAGCCACACCGATCGCAAACTACAACACGAGGTGAGAAGGTGCACTTAAGTCTAGATTTATATAGATTCTGTTATGATTGTCAATTTGTTTTCTTCACAGTTCTAAAAAAATATGTTTTAGACAACTTTTATGCCTATATTATTCATTTTAAATCTGCTTATGTATTCCATCCATCCATCCACAATGATCCATCCATTCATCCATCCACAATGATCCATACATCCCATTGTTTTAGTTATAAATATATTATTATTTAATATACACGCATATCTTTCTTTCTACCTTTTGTTTTGTTTTGTGTGAGGCTGTTCAGTTCTGAAATACTGGCCTTTCAGAACCAGCAGAAAATAAAACCTGAGCTCGGTCCAAAAACTGAAAAAGCTTGGGAATTACAGGGAGTATTGTCAGACAAATGAAACATATTGTTGGTGAACTACATTTGACACTCTTTGGGTGCCATATTTCGGATCTGTTGCCCTGAGTTTCTAACTGGGGGAAATAGGAATGAGATCTTATATGAAGTTTTAAATATTTAATATCAAACAGTCCTATAGAAAATTGTTTCACAAGAGGTGAAAGAGGCCCTCAAAAGTTTTATAGAGGCTGTTTCTCTCTCTCTGCATCTCTTATACTCTGTCATAAAAGTGTGGAATGTAATCGTAATGAGTTTTCCACTCCAGATTAATCACAGTGTCAGTATTAAAGCATTCAGACCCTCTAGAAGAGCCCATTTTACCCCACAATCTGTTTACACAGGGCTCGTTCAGTGCATTCATATCTCTATGCAGATTAGTACCATCAATGTTTTTTCTTATTTGCACTGCTTTATTTATGGACTTTATTGTTGTTATAGGTTTGGTAATGATGAATATGTAAATGCTGCTCTCCTTTGTTTCGGAGTGTGTAAGACATTACCTTCCATCTGCTGCCACAACGTCTGAATGAGCGATGGTGACGAACATCTGGACGTTCGTTCAGCTCTTCCAGCGAATATGAACACTAATACAGAAATGTGAATCACAATTATGGAAATAACAATTTCCAAACCTCTTCATTTTTGTAATAGGAACTGAATAATAGACGATCATACTTAGAAGTGGATGATATGAACAAAATCTTAATCACAGTACGAGTTATTCCCATCACATGAACTGTATATAAAGTAGATGTTTTTAAAAAAAAAAAGAAAAGATACTTAAATACATTTCTAAAAATGTCTGACATAAAAATAGAACATATCAACCATTTTTTATCATAATTTGATCAATTGAATTAAATCATGAATCTTATTTATTTATTCATTCATTGATTCATTTTCGGCTTAGTCCCTTTATTAATCTGGGGTCGCCACAGTGGAATGAACCCACAACTTATCCAGCATATGTTTTACACAGCGGATGCCCTTCCAGCTGCAACCCATCCCTGGGAAACATCCATACACGCTCATTCACACTAATACATACGGACAATTTAGCCTACCCAATTCACCTGTACCGCATGTCTTTGGACTGTGGGGGGAAACCAGAGCACCCGGAGGAAACCCACGCGAACGAAGGGGAACATGGAAACTCCACACAGAAACGTCAACTGACCCAGCCGAGGCTCGAACCAGCAACCTTCTTGCTGTGAGGCGACAGCACTACCTACTGCGCCACTGCGTCACCTTATTTATTTATTTTATTTATTTATTTATTGTTTTGCTTAAAGTTTTAAGTTATGTTTATTAAAAACAAATGACACCCTGTTTATATTTTTTTGGGCCCTTTATATAGCAATATTGTTATTTTATTATTATTATTGTTATTATTGCTATTTATTTTTGCTTAAGTTGTTTTAAGTTATATTTATTAAAAAAATAATTTACACTTACATTTTTTTGGGGGGAAGGGACTCTATATAGCAATATAGTTATTTATTAAAATTATTATTATTGTTAATAATAATATCACTATTATTTTTTGTTGTTGTTTTTGTTTTAAGTGCTTAGGTGTTTTAAGGTATATTTATTAAAAACAAATGACACTGTTTTATATTTTTTGAGGGGCCTCTATATAACCGTATGATAATTTATTTATCAAATTGTTTAGGTTTTGCATGATATTGAAGTAATAGGATTTAGCATTTTTGAGAATTAATTACTATAGAAATGGGCCGGAGATGGGAAAAAAAAGATAGCTGAAAATGTAAATTAGGGTGTTCTCTGTTTAATCTTCTTGCTTTTTTTACCAAAAAGAGTGACGTTCATACATTTTTTTTTTTTTTTTTTTTTTTTTTTTTTTACCAAAATTTACAGAATACACTTACTAAAATGTTATCACAAAAGTGTTATAATAATTTATTTAGCACAAATTTTGCCAGGCATATTCAGACCAAGAAACATTTAAAGAACGCTAAAAGAATCTGTTTAAGGGTCACGAAAGGGTCACAGCACAGCCACATTAGTAATTCTGATTTTCATTGTTTATGCTTTGCTACTATACTTTAAAACCACTAGTATAGCACTTGTAATCAATAAGGTTTAATCATTATAGATAAATTAAAATTCACTATGGTCACTTTTTTATACTTTTTAAGAAGTACAAGTTAAAATAAATGTCATTGAACAATACCATGAACATTATTTGACCCATATTTTTATTTTCATAAGGTTTTTTGAAAAATAAAGTAGACCATGAGTCTGAAATTAATATGCTTTTTCTGAATATAAAATCACTTTTGTCATTTTAATTTAATGCGGACACCAAAAATGGGACATCGTCTACTGTCTTTGATACTTTATCTCATTAATTAATCTTTTAGAAAATAAGTTATTCATTTTTAGTAAGTCAGCAGTAAACTGAGTAAATTAATTAAACTAATTTTGGGGAAAAAAAGAGATGAGCCACATTTAAAGCCTTTGTAAAATAGGCAGTTAGTCACATTTTGTTCTGTGTACTTCTAAACCATTAAGTTTTTTTCATCACATTCACTTGTAAATGCCATAAAGCAATCCTGCCTACTGTAAATATATATACCATGGTATTAACAGTAGCAAAATCACTAGCTAACGCCCTGATCTCCGCTGATAGACACGTGTGAAAATACTGATCAAACTACACAATCTGATTTGACAGGGCTTTTTCACTCTTGTAATTGTTGACATGATGTTATCATCATCATCTTTCTTTCCTATGGGATTTTCAACAGCATTTCTAAAACCACTTAAAAAATGAGCTTTGAACTCATTTCAACATGTTGCGTCGCTCTGGTCTTTTCCATAGGCCCAGATCTACTGAATAATGGAGCAGATCTCTTCAGATTGACTTCCTCTTTCTCTGCTCGGCTTCTCTTGTATAGATTCTGTAAGAGCTGATAAAGAGCTCGCAATGTTTGCCAGCTCGCTCTCAGCGTCTCGTTTTTCCAGCCCGAAAGCTCTGGTTTAGTCCTGCCTGAGCACAAAGCTGATTTTGTTTCGCCACTCATGGGCACAAGCACCCAAAGCCCCCAAAACAGCTTTAACTGTTACTCTCCTAATGACAAATAAAGCGTAAAGGGCTGTATTTGTTTCTTTTCATTTGCCAGCTGCCGTCACAGCTAGTAACGCTTTAATCTGTTGGTCGCATAACCTTGGTTGAAACTGCTTGGTCATCTAATGTTTTACTTTGCCCCTTTTTTTCCATCCCTGGCTTTATTTTTGCTTTGAATAATTCATTATTGACTTGACAGAATGTAAAGTCACTAGCACACGCCAGTGTTATATATTTATTTATTTATTTATTTTATACTGTGGCTCTACAGCTTCCAAAGACACAAGATGTTAATTTTCTTTTCTCAAAGCATAAATATTTTATGACTCTAGGTGCATATATTTGCTGGTTTTAAATTTGTATATTTGTTCTGTGTTTTAGGTGTTTCAGTGTTACCAGCCAGTGTTGGAATTGATTCAGCTGGTTAAAGTCACTGATCTCCCGATTCTCCTCCATTCTAGCACGGTGTTTGAACTGTATCCTTTCCAAAAGACAAAAAAAAGCACAAACGTTCATTTCATCCATAAACAGTGACAGGTTGTTCAAGGATGTGAGGGTGTCTTTTCTGAGAAACTGAACAAAGTTAAGTGAATTATACTTGCCAATGAGAACAAATGCTGTCACGCGGTGATAAGAAATACTTTGTTTAAAGGTGCCATAGGAGTCATGCATCTCAAATTGCAAAATGCAGATAGGTTGATTATAACTTTATTCAGCACCACCCTATAAGGTCTCTTTAAATTGAACTTTACTTAGTTTTAGGCATGGGGCGATAACCGGTTTTAAGGTTTACTCTTGTTTGGAACAGTCAAGATTTTAAAAAAAATTTCTGTTATACCTTTCCTAAGGTATGGACCTTATTTTAACATGCGGAATTGCGCTCGTTTTTGTGATTGTTTTAGAACGTCCGATTTAGGTGCCTATGGGAGAAATGACTAGGGCTGCGTCCGAAATCGCATACTTCCATACTATATAGTATGCTAAAATCAGTATGCGAGCCGAGTAGTATGTCCAAATTTATAGATTTCGAAAATCAGTATGCGAGAAGTACCCGGATGACCTGCTACTTCCAGTGAGATTCTAATGTGCGCATACGATGCACGCTATACTATCCCATGATGCCCCGTGAGAGATCTCATGAACAGGAGAGAAGCAACGCACCTCATGTGGGTAGGTCACATCATCATGACAAAATGGCGAATGTAGTACATCCAAGTTCCATTCATACTACTGACATTCATATTGTATAGAACGTACTTGTCTAACGGCCGAGTAGTAGTTTAAATTCAAATGCAGTACCTACTGAGTAGTCGGCGGTTTCAGATGCAGCCTAGGAATAACAAACCGCATGGATGGTCAAACTACTTGCCCTACAAACAAATGTTTGCATGCCTATACAGACAAAGCAGAATGACATAATAAGAAAGTATGTTTGCAACATCAAGCAGCATAATGAGCTGTTTTTAACGTCTAAAAATGAATGTAAGTGAATGAGGCCGGAAGTCTCGAGCCAAAAAGATTCAAATGGCTGCACTTGCTCGTACGCGAAGAATAAGGTCAATATATGCAAGTTGTTGTAGTTGTTTTTTTTTTTTGTTTTTTTTTTAAGCATGTTTTCACAACTATTTTATTTAGTTTCTTAGGGCAATAGTATCTCCAGCAGAAAAGGAACATTCACATCAAAAGATCTGTTCAGCCCACGGTCTGAAATACAAATTGCTTATAAACATTCAAGCATTCTATAGACCTGAACAGTGCAGTTGCTTAAATTATATCTAAATAAAGAAAGATATCCAAAGATGCCGTTTCAAGTTGTAAACTTGTAAATATGCATTGTTGAAACTAATGAAGACAGCAGAAGTCGATGATTCATGTGTATTATTTAGTCTGATATGTTAACTGCTCCAAAATATTTTAAATATTTCTTAGAATACAATATATTGTGTTCAAGGAAGAAAAAAGTTGTTGTATTTTACCCAGACATTTAAAAACATCATATTTTAGAGCGGTAATCACAGTATCGTGATATTTTTATCCAAGATTGTCATACCGTCAGAATCTTATACCGGCCTAGTTGCAGAGTTTGTTTGTAATGAGGCAACAAACACAAGTAATTCTGAGTATAAAAGTTTATTGCACGTTTAGGCATTGTTTTATATCACTCAGCTCTTACTGTGCTTTCTCTTGAGTGAAGGAACGGCAATAAACTTTATAAAACTCATATGTTTATGCAGAGGTTTATATTAATTTCTGCCTATGTTAAATGTTTCACACATAGGGCCCTATCATACACCCAGTGCAATAAGACATAAGACGTGTGTGGCGTGATTTGTTGCTTTTTCAAACCAACGCAACCCTAATTTTCACGTTTTCCACCATGTTGTTTAAATAGCAAATCCATTTGTGCCACTTTGTGGACTCATGGGGGTGTCGGTCTACAGGAGTGCAGAATTATTAGGCAAGTTGTATTTTTGAGGATTAATTTTATTATTGAACCACAACCGGTAACACTTTATAATAACTACACACTATGAATCATTTACTAAGCATTAGCATCTAGTGAAATCCTGATCTGTTAATTATTAACTCTACAATAATAAGCTTTAGTAAGCAGTTTATAACTGCAGCTACAAATGATCTATTCCTGACTTACAACCACATTTATAATGTGCTTAATATTTGTACTTTCATACGTAGTTAATGATTTACTTTTCATTACTAAATTAAGTATTGCATTATTTACAAACCATTTGTATTTAAGAGTAGTCTATGGTTTTTAAGATGATTCAGAATGAGTTAGTAAATGATTAATAAACTATTGAAATCAACGTTTATATATCTTATTATTCAGGCATATATTAATAGTTAATTTGTATGTTTATAAATGCTTTATTAACTCTACTTCATGCAGTTTTGTGACCTAATCTAAAGTGAGGACTATTTATGCGTTATAAATCCCTTATAAATGACAATTAAAGGCTCTGTATCAAATGAACAATAATTATAGCAATCTTATCTAAACAATAAAATCACTGTAAAGTTTAAACATTGCTGAATAACAGGAGTGTCAAAAAACGACATGAAATTGGATAAAACAACAACAATATAACAATTTAACAATACAATAAGATGCCATGTTTAAACTGTACAGTAATTTTATTTTAGATAAGGTTGCAAAGATTTATTTTTTATTTGAAATACAGTTTCATTTGTATCTTCAAATGTAAAGGAATGAATAATGTTGTTTATGTTCTTTTTTCCTGTTTAGAATTTAACTGAGCCTTTAATTGTCATGTATAGGGGATTTATAAAGCATGAATAGTCCTCACTTTAGATTAGGTCACAAAACTGGATGAAGTTGAGTTAATAAAGCATTTATTAACATACAAATTAACTATTAATATATGCGTGAACAATAAGATTTATAAATGTTAATTTAAGTAGATTATTAATCATTTACTAACTCATTCTGAATGATCTTTAAAAAACACCAACTATGCTTAAATAACTGGTTTGTAAATAATGCAATACTTGATTTAGTAATGAAAAATAAATCATTAACAAAGTATGAAAGTACAAATATTAAGCACATTATAAATGTGGTTGTAAGTCAAGAATAGAGCATTTGTAGCTGCAGTTATAAACTGCTTACTAACGTCTATTAATGTAGAGTTATTGCTTAACAGATAATGAATTCACTATTTGCTAATGCTTAATAAATGATTCATAGTGTGTAGTTATTTTAAAGTGTTACCCAACAACCATGTTCTCACTGAACCCAAAAAACTCATTAATATCAAAGCTGAATATTTTTGGAAGTAGTTTTTAGTTTGTTTTTAGTTTTAGCTATTTTAGGAGGATATCTGTGTGTGCAGGTGACTATTACTGTGCATAATTATTAGGCAACTTAACAAAAAACAAATATATACCCATTTCAATTATTTTCACCAGTGAAACCAATATAACATCTCAACATTCACAAATATACATTTCTGACATTCAAAAACAAAACAAAAACAAATCCGTGACCAATATAGCCACCTTTCTTTGCAAGGACACTCAAAAGCCTGCCATCCATGGATTCTGTCAGTGTTTTGATCTGTTCACCATAAACATTGCGTGCAGCAGCAACCACAGCCTCCCAGACAGAGAGTTGTACCGTTTTCCCTCCTTGTAAATCTCACATTCGGCTTACCACGATAGACTGTGTTGACGGTGTTACCGGTTTTAAGACACAACACCGTTGACATCACTTTTCCACCGTGACACCGTGCCCACATTTTTTTTTTTTTTAAGTATTAGTTTTTTTTATTCAATATTTATCTAAATTAAATGGAAAATATAATTCTAAATAATTTACTTAAGACGATGCACTATAGTTAAAATCTGAACATAGCTACAATGCTTTATATTTCATTTATTATGCGAGGAGAACTAGAGAAGTCGAATTTACAAAAAGAGAATGGCGGACGATTTAGTGTCAAAATGCAATACAAAAGCGCCTCATTTAAAATAATCCTGCGACCATCATCTCACAATGTTTAATAATAAATAATGTTTTTTTTATTTAAATAAAAGTGATTTAGCAATGTCGCGCCACTGACAAAGCCAACTGCGGAGAAACAAAGCAACCATCGCGGCAACCGCATGATCACCTTTTTCGAAGTTCATCTGTTCTTTTTTTGCACTTGATTATTATGAGTTTAATGTTAAAAAATCAATAATGAAAAGGCCTACAAGACTGTATCCTCTGTGTGTGTGTGCGTCTTTAATCACTAAAGCCACTCTCTTCCAAAACCGAAAGTTGCTTTGTTTGTCTGGCAATATTTCGGCTTTTAATCGATTGAAAAGTTAATTTAGATGAGCCAATATTTTAAAATTGCAGTAAAGTAACTGTGACGTGCGGCCACACATTGAATCTGAGGTCTGATCTCATCTCTCACTCTCGCTGTCATCCAGACATTCATACGGAGACACCACACAAGTCAAGTTGCAAAACGGAGGCTGGTACAGCTGACAGTTGTAATAGCTAAAGCCTTTGCGAAATCTGTCAAAATACAGCACTGAAAATAATAGGTATAAATGTCTTTGAGCCAAAAAGTCTGTCTGTAGGATATCTGTAAATACACAATCAGAGCCAATGATATGTAGAATTTGTGTAGCCTAATAACAAAACGAAAAAAATCAAAGGGTGACTAGTTTGTATTAATGCGTTTTAATATTAATAAAAATATGCTTAGCCTATTTAAGCTTAACGGTTATATGCGCTGCCAATAGGCAAGCCATTTAAAAATATTATTTTACTGTGTACTGGGTTATAATGTATATTTTACAATAAAAACTAAAAGGGGCATGCCTAGCTGTCATTTAAAACACACAATTCATAACACACCAGAGCTGTAAGCCTATAGTCTATGCAGTGTGTAAACTTACAGGGAGGTGTTGGTCAATAGTCACTGCGCACCACGTTATTGAACTCCAATATCTCTGAGGGAGATTATGTTACTCGATAGCCAATATTGACTTGGGAGATTTTAAAAAATAAAAGGCATTTTAAAAAAAGGAACAACACGCAAATCGGCCACAAATAAAACTAGTCCCGTGGAGCACTTGTCATCTTGCCAGTGCTGTCTGATCTTTACAGAAGCTGTAAACTGACACGCGCTCGGTGACCGCACAATGATGTTCAGCTCTGATGAGGCTCTTTTATTTAGCCTGTAGTCTTTAGATTTTTTACATAATGTTCCATTACTTAAAATTTCTTTATTTTTTTATTTATAGTTTATATATAAATTGAGTGCTAGCTTGTTTAGCTGTGATCATTATGCAAGGATATTTCATATTCGGTTTATTCTTCAGTAACCTATAGATTCGTTAATAATGTATTTTAAAAACGGATTGTTGAAGGACTAAGCTATTAATATATAATACATTAGGCTAATTAATACATTAAGACATTGAACTCAGGTAGGACAACAAAAGACAACTAAAGTAGGTTCCCCCTGTTGGCAAAGGTAACCAAAAAATCTTTGCGTGTGCGCAACAAGCTGTTCAACACGATGGGAAACATAGTGAGCCCTACAAGATCCCATCAGAGATGGTCAACATGTTGGGTTTCCTGGCAAAGACCATGTAGACTGCACTGTTAATAAAAAAATTGCAGTGTTTTTGTTTATTTATTTATTTTTTAAAGACTGCCGACCTGTCATTTTTGTAGCCTAATGTCATTTGAAAGGTTTTCTTTTATATTTGTTTCTTGTTCATTCGTTTAATCTTATTTAAACTTTGTGCCATTTAATTATTTATCTTTCTATTTTGTTTTCTTATTTGTTTTAAAAACATTCTAACATAGGCTAAGTATAAACGTTCTATGGTTGTTATTTGTTTGGTTCCAATTTCCACAGTTTTTTTCAGCCTGTAGCATTGTTGTTGTTGTTTTTTGTTATGTTAATAAAAGTTCTGTGTTTAATAACAGTGATCCAAAAAACTGAAGTGAAAGTTTAATACGCACACATTTATAAGATACTTAAAAGCAGAAAAAAAGAGGAAAAAAGGAAACCCTGACCCCCACGGTGATACCGGTATTACCGGTGTTGGCACATGTCGATTAACCGGTGGGGAAATTTCCTCATCGTCACAACCCTATCTCACATTTGATGATGGACCACAGGTTCTCTATGGGGTTCAGCTCAGGTGAAAAAGGAGGCCATGTCATTAGTTTTTTTTCTTTTAGACCCTTTCTTGCCAGCCACGCTATGGAGTACTTGGACGCATGTGATTGAGCATTGTCTTGCATGAAAATCATGTTTTTCTTGAAGGATGCAGACTTCTTCCTGTACCACTGCTTAAAGAAGGTGTCTTTCAGAAACTGGCAGTAGGACTGGGAGTTGAGCTTGACTCCATCCTCAACCCGAAAAGGCCCTACAAGCTCATCTTTGATGATACCAGCCCAAACCAGTACTCCACCTCCACCTTGGTGGCGTCTGAGTCGGACTGGAGCTCTCTGCCCTTTACCGATCCAGCCACGGGCCCATCCATCTGGCCCATCAAGACTCACTCTCATTTCATGAGTCCATAAAACCTTAGAAAAATCAGTCTTGAGATATTTCTTGGCCCAGTCTTGACGTTTCAGCTTGTGTGTCTTGTTCAGTGGTGGTCGTTTTTCAGCCTTTCTTA
The DNA here is from genome assembly GCA_903798195.1 of Danio kyathit. Lineage (NCBI taxonomy): Eukaryota > Metazoa > Chordata > Actinopteri > Cypriniformes > Danionidae > Danio > Danio kyathit. The sequence continues at coordinate 24,386,647 of LR812534.1, read as the reverse complement.
CCTTGGCCATGTCTCTGAGTATTGCACACCTTGTGCTTTTTGGCACTCCAGTGATGTTGCAGCTCTGAAATATGGCAAAACTGGTGGCAAGTGGCATCTTGGCAGCTGCACGCTTGACTTTTCTCAGTTCATGGGCAGTTATTTTGCGCCTTGGTTTTTCCACATGCTTCTTGCGACCCTGTTGACTATTTTGAATGAAACGCTTGATTGTTCGATGATCATGCTTCAGAAGCTTGGCAGTTTTAAGAGTACTGCATCCCTCTGCAAGATATCGCACTATTTTTGACTTTTCGGAGCCTGTCAAGTCCTTCTTTTGACCCATTTTGCCAAAGGAAAGGAAGTTGCCTAATAATTATGCACATCTGATATAGGGTGTTGACGTCATTAGACCACACCCCTTCTCATTACAGAGATGCGCATCACCTAATATGCTTAATTGGTAGTAGGCTTTCGAGCCTATACAGCTTGGAGTAAGACAACATGCATAAAGAGGATGATGTGGTCAAAATACTCATTTGTCTAATAATTCTGCACTCCCTGTATAAAGGAGGTGTGATAAGGCACGTTGCTGGCAATTGTATAATGTTGTTATTATTATTATCATCAGTATTCTTTATTATATGCACATTTATATTTGTTTGAATAAATACAAGTTTAGATTTGTCCACCTGTCGGGTTTTGGAGACATGTGCATCACCATATGGGTCATAAGAATTGGATGTCTGTTTGGATATAACTCAGTTTTTGACCACACTTGGTTATTATTGTTCATTTATTAGTTTGCTGGAAATTGGAACTGAATTTAGAAATAGTTTTAAAACAAATCTCTGCGGTTAACAAACAATATTAAATATGTAGGCTAATGGATGTCTTCAGTGCAGTGAGTTTCCATTGTTACCTCATCCACGAAAGTAAAAAGTAAAGTAAAGAGAAAGTAAAAAGGCCGAATGGAGAAGGCTCGTTTTTATCCTCGCGCTGCAAATGTTCTCTTTAACTGTTTTCTCGATAAAGAAGTGTTTTTCCACTTGCAAAATCCACCATGTAAATAGCAAATTCGCCATGGTGCGACGAGTGAGAGATGAGACTCTGATTGGTTTAATGCACATTATGCTCAACACACACCAATAACTCATTAAGAGAATAAGCACAACCATGCGCCAGGAAACGGAGCATATTTTTCTGTCTTTAAAATAGCAAAAGTGGATTCGGACAAGCCTTAGACGTTGCACCTAGATCATTAAAATAGAGCCCATACAATTTGAATGTTCCTACTAACCTCCCTGCATGAGTTTTTTTAGGGATTGGTATTTAGAACTCATCACTTTTAACATTTCTATGGTGACGTGTCAAGTTTATAACCGGACCCCACAGCCCAGATGATTTATGTATATGTAATCTTTTGTTTCTTTTTCCCTTTTCTGCAAATGTTGACAAACATCCTAATTACATGTGTTTAAGAGCATTTATTTTGTCATTTAAATGGGTTGATAGTGATCATATTATTTAATGATGGGTGATGAGTGCAACCATGTTAATCTACATTCCAGAAGAGGTCAAGGCTGCTGGATTTACTACATGTTAATTCATCAATTGCTCCCAAAATACAGGAAAGTAAATGGCTGTTTAACTGAGAGAGGAATAGAAGGAACATTCTAGTAACCTAAGCATTGTGAATAGTACACGTATAAAGAACATTGTCCAATTATGTTTATGAATAATGATTATATAATAATGGTTTGCTAGTACTTATGTTTTTGAATGTCACTGATAAATTGTGATTTATGACAACCACTGTGCAGCTCTTTCTGTATCTTAGTGTGAGTCATTGCGGGAAATCAGATTGTAATTTTGTAGTAGATGACGTTCATTCTGAACATTCTAATCTCATTGGTGTAACTACGCTTCAGGGACCAGCCTATGCTGATCACACCAATGCGATTGTACACATGAAAGGGTTAAACCCAGATAATACAACTCTAAGTACATCTCTGTCGATGCCTTTTGTCGAGTATAATTTTCATTTACCCTATATTTTATTCCCAACATGTAACTCAGGTGCAGTAATAGAAGAGCGGACTTAGATGCCACTCGCTCCCAACGTGAACTACTTCTCCACTTCAGTTGGAACTGCTGTAATTGAACAAGGCATCTACTCTGATTTTTCAGATTTGTTTTCCATGGCAAATGGAGAAATTATTTTGCATGTGTATTTTCAGAGTACATCATGTTTTGTGTGTGTGTATGTGTGAGAGCAAGCACTGACATGAGCAGAGTTCATTAATATTCACACCGTTCCAAATATGGGCTAAGTCATGCTTTTCATTCTAAGAGTAATTCTTCTGGTAATAAATGGGCATATATAAGCATTACTGGAGACCTTTCCTAATATGTAGATATCAGAGTACAATTTAACAATGACTATGTTTACATGGATATCAATATTCAAATAATTTGCCTTAATCTGAATAAGACAATAATATGATTAAGGTGTTTACATGACTTACTTTTTGAATGTTCCTTTCATGATCCTGTTTTACACTTTATAGCACATAATTCGATTAACATCATTGCGTCACCATGCTATCCACGTTTCCTCTGGAGTTTCATTTAATTTCGGGTATTCATTTTTTATTTGTCGACTTTAACTGCAGTTTGGCACTTTCACTTTAATTCAGGAATTTTTCATGCATGCCCATGTGACAAACAAGATATTGGATGCGAGTATGAACTGCTGGAAGAGTGTTGTTATAATGGAATTTGATACCGCACGCCGTATGGGAAAAAAAACCTTCCGCATTTCGTGATGCAGGTGTCTGTGGTCCTTCACTGACTCAGTAGGTGCAGAAAATAGTGTCAAACAGCTGTGTCTGTATAGACTATCCTGTCGCATAATGCGCTGAAAGTGCTACATGACGGTAATAGTTTAAGATGTTTACATGTCTGTACTGCCTGTACTAAAGTCTGCATATTCCATGTCTCTCCATATCCATTTTTGTAAAGTTCGATTATGACCTTAATCAGATTAAATTAATCAAAAATCACTGTTTACATAGTAGATTCTTAATCAGAGTATTGTCTTAATTGTATTGGATTTGTATCAGATTATTGGTGTCCATGTAAACATACCAATTGAATCAGTACACTCTAGGGCACCTTTTAAAACCTTTCTATACACGTTTCTGACTCGGTTGGCAGATATTTCTTAATTTTCAAATCCGTTTCACAGAAAACAATACTTATTGTCTCATGACATTTTGCTTCCCAGGAAAAAAAGCATCTTCTTTTAAGAATAGTTTTTTTGCACTTCAATTAGATAGAACTGTAAATGCTATTTCCATATATATTTATTGTATTCAAACCACTTCAGCTTATGATTGTTTTTCTTCTAAATAAATTCTGAAGGAAAGATAGGTACAACATTGTATTGTCAAACATTGGTGTTGCTAAAATAATTCATTGTATGCTTCCTATAAATTTACATTTAGAGAACATGTTGACACATTGTGTTCCCTTCAGGTTGTTGAATTATTGTTGCTGATTAAAAAGCATATTCTGCCAGTAATACATTTACTAATTTTCTGTCAATATCATGCAGTGACCTGTGCTCTCAGAGCTAATGATTGTTAAGATGGCATGTTCCTCAAGACTGTTTACTGTAAACTGCTCTGCCATTTTTCTCTGTCTATGGTTTCACACCTTGACATGCTTCTGCAGTGGATTGGTTTCCAAATCTGTCAAAGCCAAGCTCCTCTTGGATCAACTGTGCACACTGCGTGGGGAGGTAGGCTAGCCCAACAAGATCATCACCAATTATTGTCTTCAGGCCACATGTACATACTGATATTCAGCCAAAGCTGTCAAAGTCCTCTTGAGATTGTTGGTTGGGATTTGATAACTTCCATTTCTGAACACTTGGGTAACTACGTATAACAGAAAGTGTTTCTGTTGCAGGTGGGAGCTTTGTTTTCTTTGTCTTGTGTAATAAGCACTGAGACTTTCCCAGCAGCTTCCCAGCTCAGCTCTTGCAAATGGAGAGACTTCATGTCCAAACGCCCCAAGGACGTACCTGGTATGAACAGCATTTAACACTAACCTCCTGGAGTTGCTGTGTACCAAAAACTGTCAGTGTAGAAAAAACAATTACTGATTGTTCTGTATTGTTAACTTTTTGCCATTATCTTTACAAAGAACTTGTCTAGGGTAATGAGGTTGAGGCATTGCATTTAATGTTTCTAATGCTGGTTTCAAATACACACAGTTGAAGTCAGAATTATCAGCCCCCTTATTAATTTTTTTTTCTTTTTTAAATATTTCTAAATTATGTTTAACAGAGCAAGGAAATTTTCACAGTATGTCTAAAAGCAGCTTTTAATAAAAAAAAAAATGAAAGTCAAAAAAATTATTAGCCCCTTTAAGCTATATTTTTTCTCGATAGTCTACAGAACAAACCATTGTTATAGAATAACTTGCCTAATTACCCTAACCTGCCTAGTTAACCTAATTAACCTAGTTAAGCCTTAAATATCACTTTAAGCCGAATACTAGTGTCTTGAAAAATAGCTAGTCAGATATTATTTACTGTCATCATGGCAAAGATAAAATAAATCAGTTATTAGAGATGAGTTATTAAAAGTATTATGTTTAGAAATGTGTTGAAAATGTGTTCATTATTCTGTTGAACACTGAAGAAGGCTGAAAACCTGTAACTACTGACTTTCATAGTATTTTTGTTATATCCTACTATGGAAGTTGATGGTTACAGGTTTTCAGAACAAGTGTAGGTGAGTAAATTATGACAGCATTTTAATTTTTGGGTAAACTATCCCTTTAAATCAAATGCAGTCACCACCAGACTAACTCCTAACTAAGGATGACATGCCAGGATAATATACTTTTTTTTTTTTTTAGGAGATTAGGTTTTTAAATGAGTACTGGGTGTAAAGTAATGATGGAAACATGTGGGAGAGAGTACATTTTAGTAGCTTTTGGGGAATTTGATATTTGGCTTAAAGGGTTAGTTCACCAAACAAATGAAAATCACCTCACTTATTCTCCCTCATGTGGTTTTAAACCTTTTAATACGTTTTTTTCTTCTGTTAAACACAAAATAAGATATTTTGAGGAATGCTGTTTGCTGGGGATCATTGATTTTTTTTTTTTATAGTTGGAGAAAATTACAATCGATGTCAAAGGCATTAGAAGCCCTGGAATGAGTATCGTTATCTAAGTGGGCGAAAGCTTCTAAGTGGGTAAAACGCAAGTGTGAGAATTAACAGAAATTAAAACACTGTATAGTTTAAGTTTGACCTGCTGGTGCTTATAGGTATAAATATAGGTAGGTTTATTTTACTAGCATACATTTAGCCTTAAGATGAACAATTAGCTAATCCACTGAAAATATATATATATATATATATATATATATATATATATATATATATATATATATATATATATATATATATATATATATATATATATATATATATATATATATATATATATATATATATATGTATATATATATGTATATATATATATATATATATATATATATGTATATATATATGTATGTATATATATATATATATATATATATATATATATATATATATATATACGTCATACAATAACTTGCCTAATTACCCTAACCTGCCTAGTTAACCTAATTAACCTAGTTAAGCCTTTAAATGTCACTTTAAGCTGTATAGAAGTGTCCTGAAAAATATCTAGTAAAATATTATTTACTGTCATCATGGCAAAGATAAAATAAATCCGTTATTAGAAATGAGTTATTAAAACTATTATGTTTAGAAATGTGTTGTTAAAATCTTCTGTCTGTTAAACAGAAATTGGGGAAAAAAATAAACAGGGCGGCTAATAATTCAGGCTTCAGCTGTGTGTGTATACTGTGTACTTTTCCCTGTATATATATATATAGGGGTGTAACGCTACTACAAACCGAACCGAAATATCGCGATACACCAACCACGATACGTATCGCGAAACTCTCGTGGCGGACCGCGATACTGTCACGCCCCCTGCTGCCCACTGTTAAGGTTGACGTCACTTGTCTCTAATTGAACCAAAACATCTTTATTTTATCACATTTGATTAAATTGTATTAGTAATGATGAGCTTTTGTTCTAAATATTATATTCTAATGTTTTAGAATTTAGAATAGTATTTTCCAAGTGCATGTCATGTGACTTGAGTGAGCGATCACACTCCATTACTACTGTATATGCAGGACGGCTGCTTCGCATATATTGAGATTGCAGATCCCCCAAATACATTTAAGTCTCCTGTTTGGAAACATTTTGGTTTTCCAGTGGAGTACAGGAATGGAATTCGTGTCGTAGACAAAGCGCACACTATCTGTCGTAACTAACTGTTTCACGAAACTTAATAAGGAATAACATTTAAAAAATGTGGTAAATTTCACAATGTGAGGGTGTACACAAAAGACACTGACAGCAGAACTGCCAACAACAGGGATTTAACCCCTTACCTCGCTAGAAACTGATGAAAATAAAAAAAAGGTTTTCAGAGCCGTGCGCCTTATTCTTCCCTATACTGAACTGTAGAATAAAATAAATACAAAGATGACGTTCACCTCTTACCTGATGTCTATAACAATACATTTTCTACGTGTTTGCAAAATGGAAGTCGTAAGACATCTTCCCTATCCACCTTACTCTGAGAAAAGAGTGAAATTGAGGAGGTATAGCTCAATATGACGAGAAAGAGCTGAATAAAAAAGCAACAAACAAATCAATCGAAATAAAAGTGTACAAAAATCACAAAATTTCTCAAAGTGGGCAAAACTAATGCAAAATAATTTTGCCCAAACGAAAGTTAAGCAAAAACAACGAAATTCATAATCATGTTAGCAAAATACACGAAAAACGAGATCAAAGGAAGATGCGCTCTCCTCCGCTTTTCCTGACGTCATTTTTATATTCCCGCGCCACGTCGCCCAGTAATGATAGATCGTTCTCCTGACCAATTAGCTGTCGTGAAGGCGGACATACAGAAATGACAGGCATGGAGAGAGAGAGAGAGAGAGAGAGAGAGAGAGAGAGAGAGAGAGAGAGGCAAAAATACAACTGATATACGGCTACAACCCTAACATTAGTTTCAGTCAAAACTGCACTGTATTTTACTGGTGAATAGGTCATGTAAAAAGCACTTTACAAGCACATTATTATTTTTTCATTATTTAAACGGAAACCTATCTAAATGATAACTAAAATGAGCATCACTTTGTCTGTGTCTGCACAGAAATCAAGCCCCTCACCTGAGAATGTGGACATTATGGTGTTTTTAAAGAAGAACTTAAAACTTAATTGAATATTCCAAATGTCCTTAGAAAGGACAAGCCTGTTTATCTTTCACTATAGTCAACACTGCAGTTATTTATTTAATTTGAGTTTACTTTCTTAAGATGGCTGCACTAAAGAGAATTGTTTTTTCTGACTAGTCTATATTGGAGGTATTTATTTCATTTTTGTTGTTTACTCTGGTATCCTGACTGTACTAAAATGTGATGGCAAAATTAATAAAGAACAAGTTTAGTTGTTATTAAGTGAATCTATTGTTCCTTAGCATTACTTTTAAGATGACATCAACCCTAACCCCACAGCAAACAGAAACAGAACCGAACCGTGGCTCCAAAACCGTGAACCGAACCGTGCCTTTGGTGTATCGTTACACCCCTAATATATATATATATATATATATATATATATATATATATATATATATATATATATATATATATATATATATATATATATATATATATATATATATATATATATATATATATATATATATTAAGGGTGTAACGATACGCGTATTCGTATCGAACCGTTCGATACGAGCCTTTCGGTTCGGTACGCATTACGAACCGAACGATTCAGACAAATTTCTATAAAGATCAAAGAGAATAAGTGTACAGAATATAATGTTTTCAGTGCAACAACACTTAACAAGGCATCCCAAATGACGTGACAGGCAACATGCTGCCTTCCTGCGTCAATCTTTTTGTTAATCTAATAAATGACTTGCGCCTCGGAAGGCAATCCTGACACTGACACACAGTGAACGCGCAGTGGCGTTTGAAGGTCTCAGACACGGAGCACAGACGCTCTTGATTCTGGAGGTCATTAATAATATAACAACACTAATACTTAAACGGTAAGGCATTTTAGAATGACCAAAACAACATTTCAGATGGTTTATAATGTGCTTAACCTGCTGGTTTGTCCGTTTACACACTTTTTTTTTTATCATCACATGATCTATTATAACAAAATCACATGACCTTTTTTTTAATGTGCACACTGGAATTTGTGCTGTAAAAGTGTTTCCATCGTAGTTTATGCGCATCTATCTTATCGAATAAAAAGTCTATCCTACTCAGTTATGCGCATAGGCTATGTTTTTTATGCGCATTTTCAAAATGTATGCGCATCATGTCGTTTCCATCAACTGGTTTTTTTATGCGCATCTCCAAAATATAGGGCCATATAGGCCTTAAAAACGTTTAAAAAAAAAACATTAGGTTCACTCCGAGCAGAATTGATATTTTTTCTGGCCTTCAGTATTAAACAAACATTCCGAAAACGGTTTTCTAGAAAAAAAATACCGGTTAATAACGATATTACAAAGTATTGCAGGGCTCTAGAGTGCCCTGATTTCTTAATGGTGCAAAAAAAAAAAATCTATTCGAGGGGTAAAATTAAATGAATTTTCGATAAGTATTGTTAATGAAATATTTATAATATGAACTTGCTTTTGGTTTTATCTATACAGGCTATGCGCTCTTACGCGCGCTCCCGCTCAATTGATTGACAGACGCCGCTTAAAGGCGCTACACACAGCCAACCCCGTCTACTTAATCCAGCGCAAGTGCTGAAACACACCTTTCTTTTAAAAAAATTCTTTTATTTTTTAAATCTCTTAAATTAGGCTAACATAATCTTCCTCTGAGATATTAGTTCAATAGCGGTTTGCGCTGTAGGCTATTGACCAACACACCCTGTATACAGTTTGCACACCGCAGGTCTTCTGATGTGTTATGAATTACATTTTTTAAAATCACTTGTTTAAAAACAAGTGCATACCACAATATATTTTTGTTGGTTTAAAGATATAAAGAGTATCATTCTCATTTTCTTGCCTTATTTATCTTTAATATAAATATAAAATTGTATACATTCATTGCAATGCGTGGTGCGCCTAAGAAAAAAAGGCTCACCAAGACGTTTTTCGTTTGTTAAGCGCAAAGAGTTGTTTCAAAACTATTTCTAAATATAGGTTTAATTTCCAGCAAACGAATAAATGAACAATAATAACGAAGTGTTGTGCAAAAACTGAGTTATTTCCAAACACACATGCTATACCCCATATTGTCTAATACCTGACAGGTGGGCAAATCTAGCGTGCTTTTAATAAAACAAATATAAATATGCATATAGTAAATAATACTGCTAATAATAATAATAATAATAATAATAACATTATAAAAAAGTCAGGAATAAACAGAAAAGGTGTAACAACAAATGCGTCGCGTCTTGCGCCGCATTGCGATGGGTGTAGGGGCGCCGGTTAATCCGCGGGTCAAGTAATCAAAAAGTAGGCTACATGACGTTTAATTATGGGTTGCAGGTTAATAAGACCAAACCTTGATTGTGCAAACTTTACATACTTTCTCTAAAAATTAAAAGTGTTTTGAGCTATAGCTATTATCTTTTTATAGACTGACATAAATACGCATCACGGCCAGACATTTCTAGTTTATATAAAAACGAGCGCTTAGCCTACCTCATGCGGATGCATATTCGGTTATTTATTCAGTAGCCTTGTAAATAATGTATTTTATTAATGCATTGTTTATAAGGATATCATTCAAAACTTTAGGCTATCTATCATGTTTATGAGCTGCCCCTCATCCTTCACAGATCGATTTATCAGATGATTTGTCATAAGAGAAATATTAACAAAATGATTTTCTTTATGGAGACCCATCTAAAAACAATCGACAATCAATTATACGTTTTGTATAAATACAAGTTTTAATAGCAAAAATTTAAACCGAAACATACCTTTGTACATGAAAGAGCAGATTCTTGGTAACCTTTAAGACAAGGTCGTTGCATCAGAAACGACTCTCGCTTATGACATCTGCTTCGCGGGCATTTCACGTTGTATGCTCCACGGTCGCATTTGTACACATGATTTAAATGAATGCTTTTTGTCTCCCAAATTCATAAAATAAAGAGAACAATAAAATAACGTTATTAACCGGTTAACTGTAAACATTTATGTTCAGAACGATTAAAGTTGATGTTGTTTTTTTGTTTCTGCTCCTGCAAATGTCATTCGGTTCAAAGCCCTGATTAAAATATTCTTAAACATACATGGTAAGAGTATATTTTTATATAGGGACATTAGTCTGGTTGTATTGTACCTTTGTAATTTGCAAAATAGTCCTTAAAAACCAACTTGAAAAAGAATAAGCATAAAAACCGTGAATCGTGATTTCCCCAGAAAAAATGGTAATATGATATTTTTTTCCATATCGCCCACCCCTATTTCAAAGTAAAATAAAAGAGAGAGAGAAAAAAAGAGATTATGCTTTTATGGTGTTAGTTTTAATACATTAAAAAGATTTCAATCAGAGAAATCCTCTGGCTTTTTTCTTTTTTTGCTGTATCGAAAACGTACCGAACCGTGACACCACTGTGTCGTATCGAACCGAACCGTGATTTTTGTGAACCGTTACACCCCTAATATATATATATATATATATATATATATATATATATATATATATATATATATATATATATATATAGTTTTGGTAATCTTTAATTAAACTCTGATCGTTTGTTTCTGCTCTGAAAAAGCAGAAGCAGACACCTGAATGTCTCAAAGATTACACGGAAGAGACTTTTTGCTTGATCAGATATGCTTAGCCACGCCCCTCCAACCATTAGTTTGCTGTGAGTGAAATAAGAGAGGAGGAGTGGAATAATAATACACCACCCCTACTCAATATTCAGTTTCAGTTGGAAATACATTATTATACTGAAATTAAATTCTGCTGCAACATTTGCCTCTCGCAGACCTTTAAAAAATTTAAAAAAGGAGGATTGTAAAAAAACAACAACATTCTTTTCATAACAATCTGTTATGAAACCAGCTGAGTGAACATGGCCCATAATTCTTCTACTGTTAATAAATTGGCCTCATACTTTCTTCTGGAAGTTGTTAATATGTATAATTGTACCATGCACATTTGATAAGTCGTACGTTGTTAAATTATACACTGTCATTCATACACTACTTTTCCCTGTGTATTTGCAAGCATACTATTAACTCTTCCTGATTTCAGTGCCTGATGTGGAGGTAAAAGGTGAGAGAGGGCACTATCTGTTCTTGGTGCAGGGGGCGGAATTGGGAGGCTGCACAGCGCGAATGATTCACACAGCCAATCAAATCAATGGAGCCGCTGCCCTATCAACACTCAATGCCCTCATCAGAGAAAAAGCTTCATCTTCCTCAGGTATGATCGACAATCATTTACATTCCCAGCAATAGTGTGCAACAGTACGCCTAGAGCATAGTTATAAATCAGTGTGTACTGTCAGATTGAGACTATTAATACGGTTCTTCTAAAGTAAGTTAGACCCCGTGGCATTCAAGAACCACATTTATTAGAATCAAATTAAACCCATACAATAGGCTCATTCGTCACAACAGTGGCTAAAGACACCTGGATGTCTCAAAGATGACACGGAAGACACTTTTTGCTTGAGAGAGACCAGAACTGTACAGTTCTAAAGGTCATAAATACATCACTAATAATATTAATATCATATTGGAAATAGTGAAGAAAGGTGATTTAAGTGACTTTGACGGTGGCATGGTTGTTGGTGCTAGACGGGCTGGTCTGAGTGTTTCATAAACTGCTGATTTACTGGGATTTTCACGCACAACCAACTCTGGGGTTTACAGAGAATGGTCCGAAAAAGAGAAAATATCCACTGAAAGGCAATTACAAGTTACAACACACAATTAAATATATATTTTGCAAGCTACAGAAAACGAGGCAACCATTTTAATCACACTTCACGTTGTGTGGGAAGGAAAAAACGGTCCATTCAAACTGTGTAACAGTTACTGAAAAAGTCCTATACATTAGTCTTTGCTGCTCCTTCCTTTAATAACAAACGGCCGATGAATCTGGCGCTGCAGAGTAGGTCATTTGTATCAATCATCAGAAAAATGACATGAACAAACACAGCACATGGTTGGCTATACTGTGGTGTTGTTGTAAAAATGAACTTTTATTCTTTATTCCCCACAGCCGCATGTCTGGCTATCTCTCAGTGATAGTAATCTTCACGTCATGATCAATCCCATGATCCCTCGCACTTCGCTAGTGTCTGAAGGGAAAGGCTCGTTCACGTTTTACCAGATCGGGAAGTTTATATTTAGTATTGTTTCGTGTCGACATCGATACGAACAGGCAAAATATTCGGACGAACAACGAATCATTTAAACAATTCTGAGTCGAATCTTGTATTAAAGAACTCAATATTTTTAAACAAGGTGCATCTTCAGATTTAACCCTCAGCTGGATGTTTTCATTTACTTAACTGTAATTTTTTTCAATCGAGTATCTGATTTGTCTACTTTGTCCATCACTGCATAAATTTACGAACCGTGTTCCTTGGTTTGCTATGAATATCTACTTGACATCGCACATCATACAAAGTATTTCAGATGCGTAGATTGTGATGTTGATGCTGAAATTATGTATTGTGCAGCCCTCAAAGCTCTGAATTGAAAAGAACAAAGACCCAGACTCTGTGTTCCTTATAAACACAAACAAACAACCATGCTATTGTCAAAAACAACAGTTTGGCATTTAAAACTTCATCAGGGCTCCTAGTTTTATCTTCATCACAACTGCAAAAACAATTGTGGTAAAAAATCTAAACATGGAAAGGATGTAGGCCTTCTGCAAATGTATTTTTTCCTATATTCCCTTTTCGAAGTATAATAGTTTATAAAGCCTCTCACATTCGCTGTTTCACATGGATTTTCTCATTGGTTAACATTAGAGATGTCACAATTCTCAATACAATATTGTAACCGTTCGGTACGACATCCACGGTTCAATACGCGCTTGTGAATTGCGGTTTTTCCGGTTTTATGTTTAAATAATTTATGTGCATTTTATTTCTCTCCGAATAGACTGTTTGTGTGTGCCTGTAAGTCTACAAGCTGAGATGAGGAAACTCCTCCCCGCGAGTAAATATTCAATCACTATGCTCTAAAGTTAGGGGGCGCTCCACCATCATTCCACACTTTAACATGGCGAGCGGGAGTGAAGTGGGTTGTTGCTAGATTGGATACGTTTGCGGCCGGAAGTTAACCAGAATAATTTGTTATTTATGAAATTTCTGATTTATTGTATTTTATTAACGTCTACCCCAACCCTAAACCCAACCGTCACAGAAGCGTAAAAACAGTAGTTATTCTGAGTATTATTTATCTTATCTATTAAATTACCCAATAAATTGTATTTTTTAACCCCTACCCCAACCCTAAACCCAACCGTCACAGTATTGTAAAAATATTAATTATTGTTATACAGTGTCATAAAAAAATGCCGCTATATTAATGTGCATGTCGCACTTCCGGCCGGCCGCGTATCTGATCTAGACTTTACCAGTGAAGTGAGGGAGCAATAAGATGCCGGCGTCTTTCAAATCCGCGGTGTTGGGACATTTCGGTTACACGTATAGACTAATCGAACGGAAACACTTCCAACATGACTGCACATCTGCGTCGCCATCACCCAGCAATATCACTGTCTGAAGGCAGAATAGCAGAGAAGGTAATAAAGACCTCCATAAAACAACAATCCCTCACTGAATCCTTCCAGCAAACATATCCAACTGGTTCCGAAAGACATATAAAAATAACAATTATCAGAAAAATGACATGAACAAACACAGCACATGGTTGGCTATACTGTGGTGTTGTTGTAAAAATGAACTTTTATTCTTTATTCCCCACAGCCGCATGTCTGGCTATCTCTCAGTGATCGTAATCTTCACGTCATGATCAATCCCATGATCCCTCGCACTTCGCTAGTGTCTGAAGGGAAAGGCTCGTTCACGTTTTACCAGATCGGGAAGTTTATATTTGGTATTGTTTCGTGTCGACATCGATACGAACAGGCAAAATATTCGAACGAACAACGAATCATTTAAACAATTCTGAGTCGAATCTTGTATTAAAGAACTCAATATTTTTAAATAAGGTGCATCTTCAGATTTACCCCTCAGCTGGATGTTTTCATTTACTTAGAACTGTAATTTTTTTTTAATCGAGTATCTGATTTGTCTACTTTGTCCATCACTGCATAAATTTACGAACCGTGTTCCTTGGTTTGCTATGAATATCTACTTGACATCGCACATCATACAAAGTATTTCAGATCCGTAGATTGTGATGTTGATGCTGAAATTATGTATTGTGCAGCCCTAATTGAAAGCTCTGAATTGAAAAGAACAAAGACCCAGACTCTGTGTTCCTTATAAACACAAACAAACAACCATGCTATTGTCAAAAACAACAGTTTGGCATTTAAAACTTTATCAGGGCTCCTAGTTTTATCTTCATCACAACTGCAAAAACAATTGTGGTAAAAAATCGAAACATAGAAAGGATGTAGGCCTTCTGCAAATGCATTTTTTCCTATATTCCCTTTTCGAAGTATAATAGTTTATAAAGCCTCTCACATTCGCTGTTTCACATGGATTTTCTCATTAGTTAACATTAGAGATGCCACAATTCTCAATACAATATTGAACCGTTCGGTACGACATCCACGGTTCAATACGCGCTTGTGAATTGCGGTTTTTCCGGTTTTATGTTTAAATAATTTATGTGCGTTTTATTTCTCTCCGAATTGACTGTTTGTGTGTGCCTGTAAGTCTACAAGCTGAGATGAGGAAACTCCTCCCCGCGAGTAAATATTCAATCACTATGCTCTAAAGTTAGGGGGCGCTCCACCATCATTCCACACTTTAACATGGCGAGCGGGAGTGAAGTGGGTTGTTGCTAGATCGGATACGTTTGCGGCCGGAAGTTAACCAGAATAATTTGTTATTTATGAAATTTCTGATTTATTGTATTTTATTAAAGTCTACCCCCACCCCAACCCTAAACCCAACCATCACAGAAGCATAAAAACAGTAGTTATACTGAGTATTATTTATCTTATCTATTAAATTACCCAATAAATTGTATTTTTTAACCCCTACCCCAACCCTAAACCCAACCGTCACAGTATTGTAAAAATATTAATTATTGTTATACAGTGTCATAAAAAAATGCCGCTATATTAATGTGCATGTCGCACTTCCGGCCGGCCGCGTATCCGATCTAGACTTTACCAGTGAAGTGAGGGAGCAATAAGATGCCGGCGTCTTTCAAATCCGCGGTGCTGGGACATTTCGGTTACACGTATAGACTAATCGAACGGAAACACTTCCAACATGACTGCACATCTGCGTCGCCATCACCCAGCAATATCACTGTCTGAAGGCAGAATAGCAGAGAAGGTAATAAAGACCTCCATAAAACAACAATCCCTCACTGAATCCTTCCAGCAAACATATCCAACTGGTTCCGAAAGACATATAAAAATAACAAAGGCAGTGTTAAGTTTAATTCAGATGGTTTATTTATATTTACTGAAGTACAAATGTGTTTATTTGAAATGGTCACTTTATGTTCATTAACTTCACATGTATGTTTATTTTTAAAATGTAGGAATTTATGTGTTCCCCAGTTTGTACATAGGCTACCCGCAGCGGTAAGATTTCAGTGTTAATTTTTTTTATTATACAATACACTAGGAACTAGTGTACCTTTCTTGGCTTTGAAGTAAAATAAAGGAGTATTGCAATAAATCGTTTTTATTTTTTTCTCTTTCTTACTGTTCCTATTGCCTAAGCATAGAATAACAATAAAAAAAACACTTATGTGTTAAGCCATCAGAACCGAACCGAACCGAAAACCGTGTTAAAAAACCGAGGTATGTATTGAACCGTAAGCTAACTGTATTGTTGCATCCCTAGTTAACATTTATTTGTAACTCGTGTAATCAGGTGGTTTGTGGTTCACTGCTACTCTTATTAGCTCTTTGTACAGAGAGAGTGGCTCCATTTAAGCCCACTGCTGGAGACTTTTGTCAGGGTAAATTGCTGCTCATGAGATCAGAGAATGCGTGGGTTTGCTCAAAGTGTCCTGTGGAGTTTAGAAGGTTGTGCCAGATCTATAATTCAACCAGGCTTGATAACTGAAGACCACAGACCTCAGGCGAGTGGTTATTTGTTATGCCCAACCCAGCATCAATAGTTTGGCACCATCTACTTGTTTGTAAAAATGATGGCCAAAACAGGAAAAGAAATGGATGTTCAGCTCATACAAGGGCTTTTCTGAGAAAGTGCATTGTAATGAGTGCTCCCAGAATCCCCGGAGGTGTGCTCTCGCTCTAAATGCATTCTGAAGAGGTGCTTGGTACCTGTGTGGTTTCTATAAGCAGCTTGCCACAAGCCAGTCAGATTAAAATATTATTAGGGCTTTTTTGACATTTTACTGTTATTACGACGAATTTGATTAAAGAAAAATCCCAGATTGTATGTTTTAGAAGATAGCTATTTCATAATTTGCACCCTTTCACGCACAAATTTTAAAGCATAGAAATGCTTTTTTGTTCGATGTATAAGCTTTCTCACTTTAAACAGTTATGATTTATAACAATGTTTTGGTTTTGTTTTAAATCATAATTGCTTGTACGTTATATTTCTATCCCCTCATATATTGGTTTTCAATATGGCTTTTTATGTTGTTTTTCTCTCCTTTTTTTCCAGCTGAAAAACAATATGAAAAACAAAACAAAACCCAGTTCATTCTTTGGTTCTTCTGGAAAAAACTAATTAGTGCAAAACATTCAAAGCACATGTTGAAACAAATTTAGTGGAGTGCAAACTATTTTGGTGACAAATTATCTGTTGACCCAAGTGTACATGTAAAAGTAAAGTATAGAATGTTTATAATATAAATAAAGTAATAAATATATCTATGTTCAGAATATATGTTCCTTTCTGTTTACTTTTGAGTGGGGTTGGGATTTGAATGTCTCTTGAACCTGCAAACTGACAAATACATTATTATATATTAGACCCTTTAAGCTATATTTTTTCTAGATAGTTTACAGAACAAACAACTCTTATACAATAACTTGCCTAATTAACCTAACCTGCCTAGTTAACCTAATTAACCCTGTTAAGCCTTTACATGTCACTTTAAGCTGTATAGAAGTGTCCTGAAAAATATCTAGTAAAATATTATTTTACTAGATATGTATCATGCCAAAGATAAAATAAATCAGTTATTAGAAATGAGTTATTAAAACTATTATGTTTAGAAATGTGTTAAAAAAATCTTCTCTTCGTCAAACAGAAATTGGGGAATAAATAAACAAGCGGTCTAATAATTCAGGGGGGCTAATAAGTCTGACTTCAACTGTATATTTAGTTGATCATTCCTCATAATCACACATCCTGTTAGGATGTATAAATAATATCAGTGAATGAGAATTAACCTGCACTAGGTCATAGTTCCAGCAAAACATACATACAAACCCTGCATGTGCGAGCTGCATAGCTCGATGCAGACAAATGATGCGCCACACTCATAAATTGAGTCTACTGCTTTTTTGTTTTGTTTATGGCATTCTGCTGCAACTAATGGCAATTAATAAATGCTATAGATGTTTGACTTTTTACACACATTGATTTGGAATCTGGGAATCACTAGAACTTCGAACTTGATAAATAAAATCAGAATTCATACATTTTAAAATATGCCCAACCCTACTTTTAAGAATAATTTCAGAGCCATATGTTTAGTCCGTTAGTGCACAAACATTAAAGTATTATTTCACCCAAGAATGAAAATTCTGTTATTAATTACTCATCTTTATGTTGTTGCAATCGCCTGAGACCTTCATTTTATCTTTGGAACACAAATTAAGATCTCTTAGATGAAATCTGGGAGCTCTCTGACCCTCCATAGACGGCAAGGGTCATAAGATGTACTCAAAGTAGATAAAAGGAACTGAAAACACTGAAAACATTTCATGTACAGTTGAAGTAAAAATCATTAGTCCTCCTGTTAAATTTTTATTATTTTAAAAATATTTTCCAAGTGCTGTTTAACAGATATTTTTTCAACACATCCCTAAACATACTAGCCTATATAACCTATTTCTGTTGCCTTTTCTGTGATGATAGTACATCTTATTTTACTAGTTATTTCGCAAGATACTAACTAGTATTCAGATTAAAGTGCACTTTGAAAGGCTTAACTAGGTTAATCAGGCCAGTTTGTGGACAACAGTGGTTTGTTCTGTAGCCAATCGAAGAAAATAAATCTTAGGGGGGCTATTAATATTGACCTTAAAAAAAATAAAAACTGCTCTTATTACAGCCTAACTAAAATCCTCAGAAGAAAAAAGTATAAGGGAATTACTGTGAAAATGTCCTTGCTCCATTAAACATCACTTATATTTGAAAAAGAATAGAAAATATCACATAATTTTCTCCTTAACTGTAACTTTAGTGGTTCAACTTTAATCATACAAAGCTTATTTTCTTCTTTTTTTGAGGGTCACACAGTTGTTCATAGAGCTTTGTATGATTACAGTTGAACCACTGATATCACTTGGAATGTTCTGAAAATGGTTTTGTTCCCTTTTCTGGACTTTGAGCATGTCAGTTGTTGTCAATGGAAGATGAGGGACCTCTCAGATATGATCTAAAATATCTTTTGTCTAAATATATCTAAATGGCCCAGGACCTCAATACATTACAGATATGCTGAATACAAGCCTAACAGATCACTCAGAAATTCCATTAGACACGTTCAAATCAAGGCTTAAAATACATCTCTTTAGCTGTGCCTTTACTGAATGAGCACTGTGCTACGTTCGACAGATCGCACTATTATGTCTTTCTTTTGCAACCTGTTTAACACATTTTAATCTGTTTTTATCTGTTTGAATCGTTTTTAATTGTTTTAATCATTTTTAGTTTCTTGTTTCTTTTATTCTTGTTCTTGTAAAGCGCTTTGAATTACCATTGATTATGAACTGTGCTATATCAATAAACTTGCTTTGCCTTGCCTTAATTGGCGTCTCAGGTGATTTAAACGACATGAGGGTGAGAAAATAATGTGAAATTAGTCAGAATAATTCATTAATAAGTTATGCAAGGTCAAAGCCATCAAAGTGATACCAATAATTGTCATTTAAAATGATCTCAGGAGTTTCACATGATATAATCAAATTAAAATTTTGTACAGATTGGATTTTCTTTTTTGTGTCATATTAGGTTAATTTGATTAATTCATTAATTTTCTTTCAACTTAATCCCTGATTATCAGGGGTCGCCACAGCAGAATGAACTGCCAACTATTCTAGCACATGTTTCATGCAGCGGATGCTCTTCCAGCCGCAACGCAGTACTAGGAAACACCCACATGTTTTTGGACTGTGGGGAAACCAGAGCACCCGGAGGAAACCCTCATGAACATGGGGAGAACATGCTTCCAAATAGTTGCAAATCACATGCTAATGAGGCCTTATTTATTATCAGATCTGGATTTGGTAATGTGAAAGATCTGTACATGCTTTTAAAAGCACTGCAAGAGTTAAAGTGTAGTCTGAACTGTTGAACAGACTGTGGCCGTGATGTGTGGCATTAATGCATTTCAGATAGCTGGCTTTCTATTTCTGCTGCCTCATGCCCAGTAGCTTGAGAGAAAGTACATTTAAACATCAAACATCATTTGACTGGTTGCGATTGTGTCAGGCATTATTGCAGTTTTGTCTTCATGCAAATGCTTGCCGCAGTAAACTTATCGCATATTTTTGAAACTTTTGAATGCTTTTGTAGTTTTAAAGATGCTAAACATACTTCAATTTTAGCTCCTGCTTAAGTGTCATAGAAAATAGGCAAACTCTCACTTTTCAAAACAGTACACTTATAAGAGCATTAGCGTAACCAAAAGCAATCCTGTGAGAGGGAATAACAGCGCCGCAGTCCTAAATCTGAAGTGAGAAACTTTAGATTGGACGTTATAGCAACTGTCTCTCCTGGTACTTTTTACGTGATTAACACATCTTTTCTCTCCCTCTTCTGCATTCCCAGACTCTTCACTCTCTTGTGTTTTCTCCGCAGGGAGCAGTACTGCTGACTGGCTGCGATCCCTGCCGTGTCTCCGCAGAGAGCAGTTCGTGCACAGGGAGAGAAAGCTGGCCCAGGTGCAGACCCTGGTCCTTAAGGAATGCTGCCGTAAGTGTTTCCAAGCAACGGAAAACCTTTCAGCAGGACATCGAAGGTTTCACACGCTGTGCTTCTGTCGCCCCAGAACACACATCTAATCATATTCCTCTGATCGTACATTGTCCATCTCACACAAGCACTTTGAGAAATTCGATTCGCTTTTGAGAAGTAAACAATAGACCTTTTGTCAGAGCCTCAACACTTGTCGCGTTAACAGAGGTTTATGGTACATGATAGAGTGTGTGATTGATGGAACAATTGGTGTATATCAGAGTGCTGCTATTAGTCTTGTAGCCGATGAACTGAGGTCAGTTTCTGAGGTTCTTTTCTCTGCAAACACTGCATTAGGCATGGGGCAATTTGCTATTGATTTGATATTACAAATTACTCTTGAGATCCCACAATGTTGTGATCATGAACAATTGTGCTCTTTAAAAAGGTGTCAGGGTTGCTTTAGAGGCATTGTTGTTATTGATTTGAAAGTTATGTGTGTGTGTTACAATAAAATGAATGTTAAAGGTGCAGTAGGTGATCTGCCTAAATGTTAACCGGTTAGCATATTATGTTTGAAAACGCAGTCCCTCCCCTGCCGTCCAAAGCCACGCCTCCTGAAATCACGTGCATGCACATTAAAGATGACAGTAGACAACCCACTAGATCATGTCAGTCGCCAGTTAGAAAACTTTATTGTACTTTATAATACTATAGGGCTGGGCAATTAATCGAAAAGTAATCGAAATCGATATTCAGAACCTATAATCGATCAAAATTTTCCAAGTCAGTTTTTTTTTTCAATTACTTTCCCTACTGTCACGTGACCCCGCTCTGTTTACACTTTTGCGTTGACCGCAGCATATGGACTGACTCAGCCTTCACACGTTCGCATAACCCTCGCTGTGACTGATGCTGACCTCTCTAAATATGTAACTACACGTTGTGACGACGCATAGCGCAAGCTCTGTGAATGGTCAGCTTGGTAGCGTTGACGATTGTAGGCGGCGCGTAGAGAGCAAAATAAAATAAATAAATAAAATAATCATTCATTAATTGTAATAGAGTTAAAATGTTTCATTAATCTAGATTTGGATTTTAGGCCAAATCGCCCAGCCCTATAGTACAATTCTAAACTAAAAAAAACTGTATTATATCTAGCACGTTTTCAATTGTGTACCAAGCAAAACTTGTCATAATGTGCAATATTTCATACATGCAAGGATCACTGGTCTCACTCTCTCACGCCCTTGTCCTAAAGGGACTACTGTATGCTAGTGGTTGGCTGGCGGGGTGCAGGAATTACACTTATTACTAAGCCATACTTACATGCTATTTCAGACTGAATTTTCAAAGTAGCATGGTGGGGAGTGTGTCACAGGTTGTCATTGTTCAAAAATAAGCCAATGTGATGTGAATATAAAACCAACTTCAGCTCAGTAAAGCAGGCTAGGCGGAATGGCGCTATTTACTTATGTTTTGTTGTTAAACTAAATAAAAATCCACATTATCTATGCTGTAAAATTTACCTCATGAAATTTGAAAATAGTCATATCAATCGATTGTGTGTTCAACACAATCTACATAAGCTTTGCGTGAATAAAATAGTTTTGAAACCTAACATTACCTGTCTAAAAGAAATACTTCAGCCATGGTGTCATCCTTCCTTTAGTGTGCAAAAGTAACTTCAATATTGATTCAGGATTTTAAAAAGTTTTGATTCAGCATTGGGTGACGCAGTGGCGCAGTAGGTAGTGCTGTCGCCTTACAGCAAGAAGGTCACTGGTTTGAGCCTCGGCTGGGTCAGTTGGCATTTCTGTGTGTAGTTTGCATGTTCTCCCTGCATTCGCGTGGGTTTCCTCCTGGTGCTCCAGTTTCCTCCGTAGTGTTTGAGTGTGTATGGATGTTTCCCAGAGATGGGTTGCAGCTGGAAGGACATCCGCTGCGTAAAACATGTGCTGGATAAGTTGGCGGTTCATTCCGCTGTGGCGACCCCAGATTAATAAAGGGACTAATCTGAAAAGAAAATGAATGAATGATTCAGCATTTGTTTTTACTGCTGTCACTCGTGTCCACGTGACCAGCGGCAAACGGCGGATCTGCATGAACAGAGGTGCGCAGTTGTACAAATCTACATTTGCTGACAGACAGTTTGGGCTACTTATCAGAGTTATGGGAATTATCAGCCTGACAATTTTTAATTGAAGGAATGTTTTTTTAGTCTTTTGCCTTACCCCGAATATAAAAATACATATAAATACATTCAGATCATTTACTTCAATCATTACCATTGGAATGTGAAGAGACTTTCAACCAGCACAACAAAAAATGTTACTGAAGACAATCCCCTACTGCACCTTTAACATGAATCGGATGAATAAAATTCATTAATTGGTCACTTTATTAGGTACACTTTGCTAGTACACTAACTCTGTTGCTTGGTTTGTATTGCCTGGGAGTATTAAAGAGATTCAATTTCAGTGTTTTTAGAAGGGAAATTAAAAAATGGTGGTTTTATGGTTGAGCTTGAGGATCTTGTTGTGGTGAGTTACTGAGCTGATGAGGTTTACACCTTTTTTTAAGAATATGGAGGACCACAATGGAAATAAGCCAGCTGCTTTTTTGTGTTTTTTTATCCTTGACAGCTTTTAAAATATGTATGAATCTTAGATATATACACTAGATATTGCATACAGACCCTGAACATGCAACAATAGCGCCGCCACATTTGTACAGTGCTCCCAGGACAAATGTCATTGAAGGTGCTGGACTTTAATGCTGTGTACAGGTGTAGTAACGAGCAAACAAAGAAAACAAAGCACAAAGGCAGAACATTTCATAGATAAGATTTCGTTTTTTACGTTTTTATACGTTACAAACTTTTGTGCTCAACAAATAACGTTATTGATGATAATACAGTCACTTACTGCACTGACCATAAGGCAAAGTAGTACCAACTCACACTAAATACTATAGGCTTATGCTAGTTTTGTTGAATAAAATCAGCAAACAATGTAAATGAAATATGACAACAAGATGCTGTGCTGCTAGAAACTTGTATTATTGTCGGCTAAGTGAACGAGTCGTTCATAACGAGGTTAAATCAGAAACGAATCACTCCCTCCATTAGAATAAGAAGAGAAGGAGAGGGGGTGTGTTTCAGGACACGGATTAGATCCAATTTAACAGGTAGGAAGGATAATACATTTCCATGCACACAAACACTCTTTGTTTGCAATGCCGGTGCAGTCACTTATCCTTCGATGTGGAAAAGTGATGTTTTTATTATATTTTAATTTTCATAATTTGAAAAAATATATGCATACTGACCACCGGGAAAACACCTGATAATAGATATCAGTATATATATCTATCTCTGGCTCTGGATGGCCAGACTTCCACTGCACCTAGGTCCCACATTTATTTCAAAGGAGCGCTACCCTGTACTAAAATGGCGGCTCTTGACGCATTCCTTCCAGTAGACAACAACAGCGTAGGTGACATCTAATGTAAATATCTGTGTGTATGAATTAGCCTTTTTGGACTTCTTTGTATATATTTTTTTAATTGTCAAATTAAAAACAATCAAACAAATACTGAGTCGGAAGTCATCAACAGCCATTGCACATTTAATCCTCACATTTAATCCTCTCTTCTTTTCATTATGATGCTCAGTTCAAACTTAATGTCCATGCGAAATCAAAAATTATTCAATGTTTATTTTGTTCATGCACATTATTACTCTTTAAGAGAACAACGAATCCATGCAAGTTAATCCACTGAAGAAAATTTTTTGTTTTGATTATCTTCAATCAAAATGTTTGATTTCGCATTTGGAGTTGCCATCATTCTCAGTTGATGTCAGTTTAACGGCGTCAGACACAATATTCTTAAACAAGCCTCTTTTTTTTATTAATTTACAATAAAGCAATAGTGTGCAAAAAGAAAGCCCTGCCTCCTACTCAATATTCCATTTCAGTTGGAACTGAAGTACATCCAAGTCTCAGCAACAGCCGGTTCACACAGACTTTAAGCAACATCAAAACCAAGTCTAGATGTTGAGTTGGATTGAGTTGGTGCCATGTAACTGGCTCATTAGATATTTGTGTTAATGAGTGGTTTTGGAGATTTTAAGCTAGTATGACTTTATTGATCATTCAGCAGTCCAATTACGTCAGCAGAGGTAATTCTCAAATTACACGTTTACAAATTTTTATATATAAAAAATTCATGCTCTATATAGGTTGATCTATAGCTGTCATGTATTTCAAGTAGTGGTGGGCCGTTATCGGTGTGAATGTGCTGCGTTAACGTAAGACTCGTTTCGCGCGATAAAAAAAAATATTGCCGTTAATCTATTCTCAAAGTTGGGTTTGGAGCTGGGTCTTTTCTACGCAAGCTATAATGACTTTCAGCTTGATATTTTAGCGCAGATGTATACCTGACCGGTGAGCCGTCTGACAAAAGAGTGCCCTTCTGAATCAAATCAGCAGGACGCCTGACTCTAACTGCAGTTCGGCAGTTTCACTTTAACTGATGAACATTTCATTCATGCCTTTGTGACAAACTGGGGTAGACGCAAATAATGAGTAAGGACTGGTGAGAGTGTTATGGAATTTAATAACGCATGCCAAATGGAAAGAAAATGGAAAGATTTCGCAATGTGTGTTTGTGTGTGTGTGCTGTCCTTTACTGACAGCCGCGTTTGGATCTTGTCGGAAAATATGGGGAAAGGTCCTAAAGACCGCGGTGTTTACTTCAATAATGTCACTAATATATGCATACTCCACATGCCTTAATTCCATTTCTGTTTAGTTCAGTTATGACTTTAGTCGGATTAGGGTCATCAGAAATCGCTGTTTCGAGCCTATGTAAGACCACAGTTCAAAATTCATGTTTAACTGAATAAACAGTTAGTAAACACATTGAACATAATTCATTTTAATCACCAATTATCATAGTAGAACAGTTTCTCAAGCAGTTTGTGATGCATTTTGGAGACAGGAGATGGTCTAATGCGCCACCTGGTAATGCGTTACCTGGTTTGAGAAACACGTTCTCAAAGACTTATTATTTGGGTTGCACACATATTCTGAATGCCTTCGGCAGAATTCAAATGAGCCATTTTAATCTAGATTAATCTAGATTAATTCCGAGATTAATTTAGATTAATCTAGATTTTAAAAAAAATAATCTATGCCCACCTATAATTTCAAGCAAAATGTTTTGCCCTCCTTGGTCAGGAGAGGCTTTGAGGCCAGTAAGATTACAGTAGTCTACATTTGAGGTGTATCAAAGTTTTCCAAAATTGACCAAGACAAAAATGGGTGTTGTTGAATAGATTTTTGATAGACGATTTTGATCCATTTTAAATGTTGACTACTTTATATTTATCATGCACAAAAGTCTAGTTATGTCTGCAGAAGTAACAAAACTTTTTTTGAATGAACAATGTCTTACTTGCTTCAAAAACCTCTCCTGAGCAATTTTTCTGACCAAGAAATTCCCCAACAGATCAAGACTGATTTGAAAATGTACGATTTTAAAGACATGTAATAATGCGTTTGATTTGTGGTTAGGACGACGCGAGGATGCCCAGAAGACTGCTGCCATTCCTGTGAATGAACTGAAGGCTCTTCTAAATCTGGCCAGAGAGCAGTACCTTCAAATGCATGACTCTTCCCTGCCCAGAGCTTCTGAACACATGTGCCTGCAGAAGAAGAAACAACCTACGTCTTCTAAGAAAAATGGTAAGGAGAACTTTAACACAGAGCTTTTTTTTATTATCCATAGAAGGGATGTCAACAAATAATCGACAACTTATCATGTCTATTCTGCTTTAAATGGCTAAATCTTATCCAGTAATATACATACTGTAGGGTTGTAGGGTTGCCAGCCATCCCATATTTGCCAGGACATGTTGATGCAGTGTCCTGTTTAATCACTGCTGCTTTGATTTAACCGGACACCAGCATCAGTGCTGATCATGACCCCTGATGTATAAATAAGAGGAACCTATTTGCTTTCAGGAGTTTAGTTGATATTTTCTTCTTAGATTTCTGTGTAATGCATATTAAATACCTGCCCAGCTGATTTGTTTATAGTAGCCAAAGAAACATAACATCATTATTCCAGTTATTATATTTGTTATAGTTTATAATATTATTATAATTCAGTGGTTGCCATGCAGATAATTCAGTCTGGGATAAAGCAAATATGTTTTTCACTCATTGTTTTTTTTATGCATTTCCTTTTATATATTTTCCTTTTTTGTTCTTTTTTTAAAATAAGAATCTCACAATTTGCTTGTAAAAATAAAAGATAATATTCTTGGTCATATGGCTGCACGATATTGGAAAAATCTGACAATGTGGTATTTTTTTTTCTGTAATATAAATACAATTTCACCAGATGACTTAAATAGCTCTATTTGCCAAGCCCAGGGTGTCTGCGAGCTCTTAAAAAGTCTTAATGTCTTAAATCTCTAAAACATGTTAGGCCTTAAAACGTCTTAAATTTACTAAAATATAGTGTGTTGTAGGTCTTAAATCTTTTTAAACGGGTCTTAATTTTCTTTTGTTCATGTATAGCTACCCAATCTGGCCATTAACGCCATACAATCACCAACAAATTCATCTCAGTAAAACTTTTATTTAAAAATTACATTTTTAAGTCTTTTTGCAATAATTGTTTAATTATTTTCCTCATAATAATATTTGTTTAAAAGGTCCCCATGTATTTACTGCTGAGGACACTGACATTTAGTTTAATTAAGTTTTTCAATCTTTTAAAACAAGTTTTTGTTGAAAAAAAGTGTATGTTTACAACTAGAGCTTGCTTGTTTTGGCGCAATATTTAAAATATTTAAATGTGTTATTAATTATCTTTGTATTATGAAATGTTTTAAATTAAAATATTTTTTTTGATAGGGCAAATATAAATATTTTCCATCTGGAGCATTTGAAAAACTCCTTAGCGTTTAGCCCTGTATGAGTCTAAAGTTTGATTCATAATGGTCTTAAAAATGTCCTAAAGTCTTAAATTTAACTTGGTGAAACCTGCAGAAACACTGCAAGCCATTACTTTAGATTGATTGGGATTAGTTTTGTAGGGGAGTGAAATATAAATATATTTTAATGTAATTTATTATATACATATAATAAACAAAGTGCAGTCATAAACACAATGGAGCAAATATTACAGTGAAATAAATACATAATTTATGGTTTTCTAGGCAGAGTCTGGCAGGATTTGGGTACAGAAATGCAATAATCAAATGTAAAATAACATTGCATAGTCTTCATCATATAATTAATTAAATTAAATTAATCTTTATTAAACTTCTTTATGCGCTGCTAAAATGCTTTAAACTCTCTTAAAATGCTCACATAGTGACAGGCCTTAAAAACACATGCATATGATAAACTTCCAGCAGTGTCTTCACAAATCTTGTGTGTTTTGACCTGTGGTTTCTGGTCAACTATAATTTCATCTCAACATTGCATATGTTGTGATGTGTCTATTTGCAGACGCACACATTGCGATATCGATGCTCAAACAATATATTGTGCAGCCATACTTGATCATGAAAAATCAAGATTGGGCCATCACTAAATATGTTGTTTGGAATTTTCAGTTTGCTTCCCTTTCTCATCGTGACAAAGTTGCTAATCACATGCAAGAGACAAATGAGTGTTATCATGAATGAGTTTATTAAAATCTCTCTGGTACAAGTTCTGAAGAAATGAAACAGGGATTTGATCAGTTTATCGCCCAGAGTTGTTGCATTGTTGAATTGCATTGGGTTTCGTTTAGGGATGCACCGATATGGATTTTTTGGCCAAAACCAATAACTTAAGATTTGGAGGTTAATACCCGATATACTATAACCGATAAATACGGTACATCCAGAAAGTATTTATAGCGTTTCACTTTTTCCAAAAAATTTTATGTTACAGCCTTATTCCAAAATGCATTAAATTAATTTATTTCACCAAAATTCTACACACAGAATTTTGTTTCTTATGGTCTAAGAGTCCTTTAGATGCCTTTTGGTAAATTCCAGGCGGGGAGTGGCTTCCGTCTAGCCACTCTACCATACAGGCCTGATTGGTGGATTGCTGCACAGATGGTTGTCCTTATCTAAGGTTCTAGTCTCTCCACAGAAGAACGCTGGAACTCAGACAGAGTGACCATCGGGTTATTAATAACCTTCCTGACTAAGGCCCTTCTCCCCTGATCACTCAGCTTAGATGAGCAGCAGAAATTTTTCTGTAACCTTCCCCAGGCTTGTGCCTGGAGACAGTCCTGTCTTGGAGGTCTACAGACAATTCCTTTGTCTTCATGCTTGGTTTGTGCTTTGACATGCACGGTCAAACCTGGGACCTTATATAGACAGGTGTATGCCTTTTCAAATCATGTCCAATCAACTGAATTTACCACAGGTGAACTCTAATGAAGCTGCTGAAACATCTCAAGAATGATCAATGAAAACAGAATGTACCTGAGCTCAATTTAGAGCTTCATGGCAAAGGCTGTGAATACTTCTGTACATGTGATTTTTTTTTTTTTTTTTTTTTTCAGCTTTTTTATTTGTAATAAATTTGCCACAATTAAAAAAAAAAAAATCACATTGTCGTTATGGGGTATTGTGTGTAGATTTTTTTTTTGGAAAAAAAGTGGAAAAAGTGAAGCACTACGAATACTTTCCAGATGCACTGTATAAATATTTCAAAATGTTATTTTTTATACAGTGGACAACTAAAAAACTTCATAAAAGTTTGAACTGATCTTATGAACTGAATAGCCTGCTCAAAGCAAAAAAAAAAAATATATATATTTTCAAAATTGCAAGGTGATTATATAGACCTATATTCATGACTTTACATAAATTAGCATGCAAAAAATAAATTATTTCAAATAACAAAATGGCACTTAATTAACAAACAAGTAAAATAAATATATTTTAAGTAAAATGAAAGAACTAAGAACTGAAACCAGCTTAAATGTTCTTGAATAAAATGTGTTACAGTAATGTACATATGTACAAATATGTAATGTCCGAAAAGGCGTTTTGAGAGTTCAGAGCCACCGTACAAGCAAAAAGCTAAATACAGATAGTATTACTTTAGAAAATGCGGCATAAATTCATCTCATTTGGCGTTTTAGATTCTTTTTGAACACATATAGGTGCTTCTTGTTAATCAGGCAACACTTCTACTGTATGTTCATTCTTGCTGTCAATTGCAGGAAAAATTACAGATGAAAGGTTTATGATAAACCACTGTGAGTTTGAAACTTTAACTGCAGGCGCTGTATGATGCGAGTGCACACGATGCGGAACCAGATTTGCCCTGGAAAGTCAGATTTTGGTACAACACCATAGCATTGAGCACAGATGACTTTATGACAACCACAGTGCATAATATAAAGACAGAATGTGGCCGAGGCTTGAGAACCCCTATGCTGTGAAGGCTCTGATGGCTCACTAGTCACTATGTGTGTGCGTGGTAATAGCCATCACGTGCGCTCGTTATAATCAATATAAATATCCCGATCACTCTGAATACAATGAATGCAAGCCACGCGTTGATAAGAACAAATAATTATATTAGATTACAAACAACCCAACGAGTTGTTTAGCATGTGTGCATCGCTGCTATTATGTTTACACATGTAATATTTTTCCCGAGGTGATTTAAACCAAATACACACTAGCTATGTTTCCATTCACCTGTTTTTATGCACATTTTGGAGATGCGCATAAAAAAACGGTTGATAGAAACGCCAAGATGCGTATAAATTTTGAAAATGCACATAAAAAACGTATGCTCATAACTGAGTAGGATAAACTTTTTATTCGATAAGAAAATATGTGCATAAACTATGATGGAAACACCTTTACCGCACAAATTCCAGTATGCGCATTGAAAAAGGTCATGTGATTTTGTTATAAGAAATCATGTGATGATAAAAATGTGTGCGAATGGACAAACCAGCAGGCTGAGCACATTGTAAAACATCTGAAATGTTGTTTTGGTCCCTAAACATTTTAGTATTAGTGTTGTTATATTATTAATGATCTCCAGAATCAAGAGGGTCTGTGCTCCACGTCTCACGCCTTCAAACGCCACCACACATTCATTGCATGTCGGCATTGTCTTCTGAGGCGCAAGTCATTTATTAAATAAAGAAAAGATTCACAAATCTTTTCCTACCGCAGAAAATTCAGTTTTTACTGTTGATATTTGGCGCCAGATAATCAGGAAGTGACCATTTTGTTCGCTTTGACTCGTTGGATGGAAATGCTGCTTTATTCGCTCATCTTTTATACGATAATCCAGTTTTGCGCATAAAGGTAATTCACATTTTTGGATGGAAACATAGCTAATGACACTCCATCAAACATATCTACAATGATAAGGAATATGGTTACTTACTGAGTTATTAACGCACAGCAATACCACACAAAGAAAGGATGGACTTTGAAGGAATAAATAATGTGAGGAAAGCTCCGTTATAGTGCACTGGACAAGTCTGAACAAGTTTGAGCCACGCATGCGTGAGGCAGGCAGTTCTGTACAATTAGGTGATCTATCGGCTTAAAGATATCGGTCTAATTTTGATGTCGGATTGATAACGATAACGTTAAACATAGCATTTATCGACTGATAACGATATGGCCACTGATATACAGTGCATCCGGAAAGTATTCATAATGCTTCGCTTTTTCCACATTTTTTTTTTACGTTACAGCCTTATTCCAAAACCGATTAAATTGATTTATTTGAAAAAAAAAGATTTTTTGAAATTGTTGCAAATTTATTAAAAATAAACCTGAAAAATCACATGTACATAAGTATTCACAGCCTTTGCTCAATACTTTGTTGATGCACCTTTGGCAGCAATTACAGCCTCAAGTCTTTTTGAAAATGATGCCACAAGCTTGGCACACCTGTCTTTGGGAATTTTTGCCCATTTCTATTTGCAGTACCTCTCAAGCTCTATCAGGTTGGATGGGAAGCGACAGTGTACAGCCATTTTCAGATCTCTCCAGAGATGTTCAATAAAATTTAGGTCTGGGCACAGGCTGGGCCACTCAAGGACATTCACCAAGTTATTGTGAAGCCACTGCATTGATATTTTGGCGGTGTGCTTTGGGTCATTGTCCTGCTGGAAGATGAACTGTCGCCCCAGTCTGAGGTCAAGAGCACTCTGAAGCAGGTTTTCATTCAGGATGTCTCTGTACATTGCTGCATTCATCTTTCCCTCTATCCTGAGTAGTCTTCCAGTTCCTGCTGGTAAAAAACATCCACACAGCAAGATGCTGCCACCACCATGATGCACTGTAGGGATGGTATTTGCCTGGTGATGAGCGGTGCCTGGTTTTATCCAAACGTAACGCCTGGCATTCACCCCAAAGAGTTCCAGCCTTGTGAATCGAGACAATCCTGTCTCGGAGGTCTACAGACAATTCCTTTGTCTTCATGCTTGGTTTGTGCTTTGACATGCACATGTCCAATCAACTGAATTTACCACAGGTGAACTCCAATTAAGCTGCTGAAACATCTCAAGAATGACCAGTGGAAACAGAATGTACCTGAGCTCAATTTAGAGCTTCACAGCAAAGGCTATAAATACTTATGTACATGTGATTTTTTTTTTTTTTTTTTCACATTATGGGGTATTGTTTGTAGAATTTTGAGGAAATAAATGAATTTAATGCATTTTGGAATAAGGCTGTAACATAAAAAAAATGTGGAAAAAGTGAAGCGCTATGAATACTTTCCGGATACACTGTATCGTGCGTCCCTAGATTTGTTGCATTCCATTACACCACATCTATTGTAAGACAGAATATACATGAATCTTACTTGTTCATCATCAAGTAAATATAAAAACAAATCTTATTTTATGTATTTATTGTTGTTGATGTATTTTTATTGTTATAGAAAATTGATATTTATAAAATGTTTTTAAATGTTATGTTTTTTTGCCATGACATAACTAGAGAAGGTGATATGGCAATAAACTCAAAAATCTCTCTCTCGCTCTTCCTCTTTCAAAGAAACAAAGCATTTTCACTCAGAATGGCCAGAGAGAAGTGTCCTACAAAACTATGAGAACATACAGAGAGTTCGACAAAGATCCAGGTAAACCGTATGTTACCGCATCACTTCATATAAAAGCTTACCGTTCCAAAGCCTTGAGTTATTGTCTCTGTGGATGGCTTAATGAACTCTGAATTAGATATCAGATTAGGAAGTAGCTTGTGTGCTGGTTGGAACAGTCCGTTTGTGCTCTGTTGGATGAATAAATTTCAGTGCCGTCCACAGGTGCAGGCTGTTCAGCAGTGGTTCCTCTGAGAGTCTGATGGGGCCTAAAGATAGCCAGAGGGGAACTTCTACACTGCTGGATGCCAGAGAGCTGCTCAAACACTTCACCCCTGATGGACTGCCGAGCGGAGAGCTACAGCCGCTGCCAGTGCTCAGAGGGTTGGTCATACACACACGGACACACACACACACACTCTGTCTGACATGATGTCTCTTAATGACTTTTTTTCTCCTAGCTTATTATAACTGGAATTCAAGTCCCTCAAGACAAGCAGGGGCCAAGTTTGTATGTGTGTGTTCATGGCAGAAAGTTTTAAAACTTTGCACTTGTCTTGAAGGGATGGTTCACACACAAATGAAAATATTTTATTTACTTCCTCTCATGCTGTTTCAAACTCTAATGACTGACTTCTGCGGGTCACAGTAGGTTAAGACTTTCCTATCCACTCTTTTCAGTGTAATAAAGTGTAGTAAATGTGACCTTTCAAGTTTTAAAATGAACAAAGCAGCATAAAATGATTAAAAATCTTTTGTGAGGAACCTACATTGACTGTATTCAGCCCATGACACAGCATTATTCTAGATGTTTAGTAGGTTCCTTATTTTGTGTGGGTGTGTGGGTGGGTGGGTGTGGGTGTGTTGAGTGAGAAATTTAAAGTTTTTTTTTTATTTATTTTTATTTTTTGTATCTTTAGGTTCAGTCTTAACTAAAACTTCTGAGGAGTAATTATGAATGTTTTGAAATTGAGTAGTTTAATAACTATATAAAAAGGCACCTATGATGAAAATCACAGCCGCATATTAACCAAGCGGCAACCTCCCGCTCTCCCTCGGGAAGCCAATACGGATGTAACTGAAACTGCAATTCATCAAAATTCCGCTAGTCCTGGCTCCATTGGAGCAAATTTCTATTGAGCCCACTGCTAGAATGGCCAACTTTACAGCAGAAAAAAGGTGTTTACAGCCTGGTACAAAGAACGATTTTGGTTCATATAGCTAATATTACCCTTCATGACAACTGTGTTTTCTTTAGACATGTAAATCACTCCAGAATCTGACAGATTGATTAGCTGTAGGCTCTAGAACAGTCATCTGAAACGTTGTCATACAGTGTTATGCCTGGAAATAGTCTTGCATTTACTAACACAGACTGTATCTGAAGTATTTGGAAGTTATTCACGTTTTCCTCCTGTAGAAAAACGTCATATTAGCAATGTTTAGTGGCTCAGTGTATTACAACAGTGTTTTTAAATAGCTGTTATTTATATAGTATACAACCAAGCACATGTGGTCAGAACACAAACAAGTCGCAGGTAGTGAAGTATTAAGCGTTTCTCCCATAGGAAAGCCTGTCTAAGCAGAATGCCAGCATGCGTCTGTAGCTCTGCTCACTCTCCGCCTCTTTGCCCTTGTATGGTATGCCCGGGGTTGGTGCGATGACGCGCAAACAAAATGGCGACGGTTGGCCACGCCTACTGGTAACTTCTTTTGGGTTCTTCAGAAACCTATGGGTGACGTCACGGATACTACGTCCATATCTTTTACAGTCTATGGCAGAGGTGGGCAAACTACGGCCCGTGGGCCATATGCGGCCCGCTAAACTTTTTAAAATGCTGCTTAGTAACCGTTTGGTTTCAGAATTAGTAAATTAATGATGCAATACAAGTGAACGCCATTTGATGGCAGTATTGCACACGATACAGTTAGCGCAACCAGTAGAATTAGAACACACTCTCAGATATTAAAATGCACTCGACCGTTAATGACCGAAAATGAGTCAGGCAAAAACTCTGAATGTCGTGTGTTTAAGGAAGAATGGACAACAAAATACGTCTTCACCAATATCGGACAGAAAGTGGTATGTCTAATATGCCAAGAAAGTATTGCTTTTTTTAAAGACTACAACCTAAGCCGGCATTTTTCAGGCAAACATTTAAATTATTTTAAATGAGTTAATATGAGATTTTTTTTCTATCAGACAATATCTTTTCTATTCTTCACTGTAAAAATTATTACATTATTATTATTATTATTATTATTATTATATTTTATAAGGGATTATTTTATTGTTTTATGATGATTGATAAGTAAATATAGATAGCAGTGCAAATTAGTTTGACTTGTAAATATGACTCAATAATAACTATTAAAAAAATGTGTGTTAATGTGACTCATTTCTGTCCGATATTACATGTTCCATGCATACTGCCACTATAAATAAAAGTTATTTTTTTAAAGGATGTGGCCCTTCACTTGGTTTGCAAAACTTGATGTGGCCCTCAGGTCTAAAAAGTTTGCCCACCCCTGGTCTATGGTATTAACACGTCTTCATAGTAACGCGTATAATCATATCGACAAGACATGCGCAAAGCAACTGGGATTAAAAGATCTTTTCAGCTCTCTGTGATCATCAATCATCATCAAATGTGATCATCAAATGTGAGTTTTATAAGTTTAAAACATTTTTAAAACAGTGCATGTTTGTAATGAATTACAGCGATTTTATCGTCTTCACTTTATCACCAAAGCCGCATAGTGTCAGTACAATTATAAAAGATCCTGGTTTTTGGACGTTAAATCAGGTTTATTTTGTACATTAACAAAACGGATATCCATACAGCAGTGTATATTAACGTGTATCCTGTCACATTTGCGTGCAAAAACAGTGCAAAGTTGTTCTCTGTTTGTGCGCATGCGTGAACTTTGTAGCGACGTTGTGTGTGACTCATTGTTACAACTCCACAACAAATACATCAAATGATCATTGTGAACGTTTTTACTGTAGTATTTCTCACAAAAGTTACATGAGATCTGCTTTCTTCATGTCTGTCACTGTGCTGTTTATCTGACGCAGCCAAGGCTAAGATTGAGACACACTCTTACAGGCACGTGACGTGCAACTACAACTAGCCCATCTGCTTTACACTTTGTATGCAATATACACATTTCAGTAATAATGGCAGACTCAGACAAACACAGAGCACATAAAACACTGCAGTGCTTTTTCATTCTTTTCTTATATACAAATTATTATCACAACTGCAGCAATGGTTTGTTCGTTTGTCATCCTCTGAGAAGCGGTTCATGGTTACCTAGTTATGCAAGACACCAGAGGAGCGCAAACACAAAGCGTATTGAAAATGGTGAATAAAACCGAATCCACGCGGTCGCACTTTTCACATGCTTTTAGACGCAATATGTGAACAGACTCCGGTTGGGTTTCATCTCTTCAGGTCAGAATAACAACACACGTGAAAATGAGTTCTGTGACAAGCAGCAGTGAGGAGATTGTAAATAAAAAATGATGTAAGGATGTTGCCAGAATGGCTTTTTGGTTTCTTTTCTCGTGCATCCCAGCCACTAGCTTCCTATCTCAAAGAGTTTTTAGCATAGGGGGTAATATAGTCATTCAACCTCACAATTTGTAATGTTGCAGTATGTATTTGATTAATAATGGCTGGTTCCTTTACTTGAAAGTTCAGCTTTGATTATCATAATTGGTTTTGTTAATAGAGTTTGTGGTTTACTGTGTGATTATTATAGACACCTTACAGATATTGATCAACCTTAAAGTTTGCTTGATTGTTCAGTGTTTACACTTTATCATTGCACACATTTAGTAACATTTTATTTATTAAATTTGAGTCTCTTTAGCACTTATGTTTATTTTATTATTAGACATAAGAGACAAGATATTTTTGTTACATTTTTGACTATTAAAACTATTTGCCTTAGTAATGTTGGTAAATATGAATAAAATGGTCAAATAAATAAAAATCCTAATATACCTAAATATATTGTAAAAAATATCCAATAATTATTGAAATCAAATGATATTAAAAATTATATTGTGAATTTTTTTTTTTTTTTTTTGCTATATCGCCCAGCCCTAACACAACGTCAAAGCTTAATTGTAATTTTTAATAGAACCTTCTATTGATGTAAATATGTGACAAAAAAACTATTTGGTACAGAACGGTCAGAATGACCACTGTGGCCATTCTAGTAGTTCTGGTAGTTCCATTGTTAAAACAAACTTCTAATTGCATTGTTTTTTCTTTTTTTGATCCTGACTAAAAAGCGGGGTAAACATTACAGGATGTGAACATGTAGAACTTACCCTTAGCCCAAAGTATATTTCACACACTGTCCTCATCAGGAGTGTTTGTGGATGTTTGCGCACACTGTCAGTGTTCAGCCTAAACTGCCATCCTCACAGACAGTGTGTACAATAGTGCAGCCCTAAGCTGAATGTTGAGACTGAAAGAGTCCATTAGCAGATACTGTGCTTGTCAAATTAGTCAGTGAGCATGACAAAGAGGAACGTGAAAAAAAAAAAAAGAGGATAATCCAAAAATGAAGATTCTGTCATCATTTACTGACCTGTTTGAGATTTTTTTTTTTTCTGTTAAAAAAAAAAGAAGATTTTTTGAATAATGTTGGAAACCATATACGTTTAGTTTAATTGTATTTATTTTTCCAACTACTGGCTACTGGATTCCAACGTTCTTCAACATATCTTGGTGTTCAGCAGAAGTAAAATAAACTCACAAAGGTTTGGGACCACTTGACCGTAATGGTGGGTATGTGCAAATAAATCAATGTATTGTTTTTTTATTTGTTTTTTGGAGGAAAATCACACAAGTTATGCAGTCTCTAGAACAAAATATCTCTAAACTTGTGTGTGTATGTGTTGTGCAGGGAACATGCTTTTCAGTTGTCTCCTGACCTCACACCCAGAAAAGTGACCAAGCTCCCATTCTTAAAGGCTGCCAGGTCCCACTATCATGGAATAGAGTACGTGTACATGAAATTGTCTCTACATAAAAACCCATCCTCCCCATTTCCTCAGTTTTCTCAAGCCTTCTCTGGGTGTGTTTCAGGTTCTGTCTGGATGAGCGCAAGGCTCTTGAGCGAGACCGAGGCTTTGTAAGGCTGCAGTCTCGACTAATAAGATACGAGACTCAGAGTACATGCTGTAAGGAGCCGTGCCCTGTGCCATTCGCCCTCAGTCCTGCACCATCTCCAGCCGTGCTGTCTGAACCGGGCAGTGTACCTGACGGTGAAGCTCTGCACAGCGAGCCGTCCCGCCTCAAACGCCGCTCCCGCGAAACAGACCTCCAGCCACACAAGAGGTGAGAGCACAGTGTGCATACTAATGAGGGTGGGTCAGCTTGTGTCGTCTTCTTATGTATTGGTTGCTACAGGTCTTTTTTTTCAAACAGGTCGTTTTTTAATTTATTTTTGATTTGGCATTATATTTATAAATTGGGTGCATTAACACTCTCCGGATCTTTGTATTGTTTAAAGGGGTTTGTTGGCATATCCAAAGAACAGTAATGTAAGAAATAAATGAATAATTTCCCAGTACTGGGTTGTGGCTGGAAGGGCATTCTCTGCGTAAAAAATATGCTGGAATAGTTGGGGGTGCATTCCGCTGTGGCGACCACTAAAATAGAGACAAAGCTAAAGGAAAATAAATTAATATATTTGTATAAGTTTACACTTATTTATAAGTAACTTATAAGTATATTTGTCAACATTAACATTAGTTAATATGACCTAACAATACTTTTACACAAAAATGTATTGTATCAACTGTACATTATTAACATATTACATAACTAAAGTAGTAAATGCTGTATAAATGTATACAAATGCTTGTTCTAGTTCTCAAAGCTGATTGGCTGAAAGCTTTGTGATATTCTACTAGTATCAGATCAGTTCCAGCCTCTTCAGCCATGTGTATCACTCCGTCTGTATACAGCAAGTGCCAAATGGAGGATGAAACGCACTATAGTTTGACAAATACTGCAGCTGTTGGACCTTATAATGTATTTTTGAGACTTTAATTTACAGTGCTCAGCATAATCGAGTACACCCCATTTTGAAAATGAATATTTTTTTTCCATTTCTCAGTGAAAATAGGCAATGTATTTTGGTGCATTTAAACAAAACAGATTTATTAAACAGATACATTTATTAAAATATTTTAGTCACCGAGCAGCTTTATAAATAGAAAGATATTAAAATTACATTCAAGCGAAATATTGCAAAAAATTACAAATTACAAAATTTTATTTAATATTTTTCAATTACATATATATTTGGGTGTACTACTGTAGTTTTTGGACCATTATCGTAGGTTATTTTGTCAGATAAGCTCCCGATTTGGCTTAAGTACTGACTAATCTAATGTATATGCGGAAATGTAATATTGTATAGCTTCCTATTAAAAAAAAATATTTAAAAGATAGATTTGTGAGGGGTGTGCTCATATATACTGAGCACTGTAGGTGAGAATGTAGTTGTTGTAGTTTAGCCTGCAAATTCATTTAGAAAATTTTTGTTTTGATGATTTCGGAAAAAAGGAGTTCAGCCAATCGTTGCCTGCTGAGAGCACTTCTCTCTTGGCTACTTATTCAGGAGTCTGATGGATGTCTGTATGGTAGTCTATTGTGAAATATAAATCACATGTATCATGGATATATCTAACAGCAATATTTGGTCACAATCGTCTATTATTTTCTCCAAAGCAAATATATTTGACTGCAATGTTAAAATCTTGGTGAGATCATGTATGCGGCAGAGATATGTAGATTGATCTTGATTTATGGTGTTCGGCCTGTTTTGTCATCACTAATGGCCCATTTCCACTGAGTGGTACGGTACGAGTCGGTATGGGTCACCTTTATCAGTCTTTATCAGTACCAATGGTACACTTTTGGTGGGCATGATGTATGACAGAAAGTTTCAGTCAACGTCATTCTCCCTCGAAGAAATGTCAAAGTAAAGCTCAGAAGGTAAAACCATGTTCTGTTATTAATTTGTTCGCATTTTAAAATAAATTAGTATTTTAAAATGCAATATTTAATGTGTGACACAAAATAGACACGTCAATTATTATTATTTTTTAATTTGTCGGTTGGCAAAATTAACCGAAATGAGCATCCCTAGTCAGTCTATATGAACATTTTTAACCTGGTGAACTCTGAAGCAATTATAGCAAACAATTTTCCAATGTAAACATAGACAGAGGAAAGCATTGTTTTCATTACATTCAGAGTCTCTCTCTCATAAAAGTTTAATATAGATAAAAACCTTGAATGTTTGCTACAAATACAGGTTCTTTTTCAGCACCAGCAAACCCGGACGCTCAGTCAACCCTGTGTGTGTGTGTGTGTGAACGTTCGTCTTTGACAACCCTTTCATACATGACACATCATACAGCGCTTTCTGTTCAGCAAGTTTATGATTGATGGATTGAGAGATCGGCTCATTCAAACACTCCTCACAAATTGAAGGCGAATTCTTACAAATCTTTTGACACGTTTACTTCTCGTACATTCCTCTGGTGGCGGTAAATGTCTGAAGAGTAAGTCATTGAATCATTTGTCAGTTTGATTCATTAAAATTATGTAGACATATTTTTATATGAATGGCCCACTGAATCATTGGATTCATTGATTGATTCAAAATGCAGACTCATTCAGAAATGAGACATGCAAGATGGCTTTATAGGTCAGGTTTTTTTTTTTTTTTTTTTGCAAAACTGAGCAAAAAATATAATCTAAAACAGAACTTATTTACTGAACTGTTGTATAAAATCAACATCACATTTATACATTCACATCACAAAAACGCCCCTCAATATGATATTGAATTTGTTCATGACAAATAGACGGGATAATTCACACAAGGGGCATTTAACTGTATTCTTTAGGCTTGATCATGCAGTGAGTTGTTGTCCTGCATCATGTTGATCATGAAGCAGCTGTATGCCATTAATATATAGTTGTATATACAGTATTTATATCTGATGCAGGACATCTAATCGAGGCAAATTTCTCCAAATCAATGCATGGCTGGATAAATGAATAGATAGACTTGCCACCATTAGATGCCCTGCACCAGAAAGTGTGCTTCAAGGGCAGTTAGTTTTAATGAAATTCAATTTGCCAGTATTTAAATAAGTCGACCTATCGTTACACACCACTTCTCACACCAGCAGGACGTTCAATTAGACAGTCGAGCTAATGTTTCTCCAGTTACTCCAGTCATTTTCTGAAGCTGTCAGTTCATTGATTCTGCAGCGAGGCTCATCATTGCCTTCCTCCATTCTTCCACCCCACCACTTTACATGCATCTGAATGCGCCATACGTCACTCCCCCCAAATTGAATATAGATCTGTGCTTGATGGCTTTGTCAAAGACTAAAATGAGCAATGAATGAAAATCACTGAGCAGCGCAGCAATGAATGTCAAAGTCTTCTCCTTCAAGCATTTTCAGCTGAAATCACGCGGACCCTCTCGTAACGCGCTTCACATATGGCAGTGATCAAATGTCTAATTTTTGGCTTTGTCTGCCACCACAGGAGCCCTGTGTGCATTAGATTATGTGTTGTCAGGACATGAGCTTATTGACTTTTTTTTTTTCTTTTTTCTTTTTTTTTTTGGCTGCTGACCCACTGCAGAACTCCAGAGGCCACATTAATTTTAAGAACTATCATCATCTCAGACATTGCTCCGCTCTGAAATTACCACAGCAGTGTCACATCATCAGGAACTAAACGCACGCGTCTGGAAATTTATGTTTGAGCCTGATGCTCCTGAGTGGTTTCTAGGAGGCTATGATTTTCGTGATGAAAAAATGCAGAGCTGTGGAATCCAGTCGTAACATTTAATTAGATGTACAATGCAGAATGTCATGGAATTTGTTACATTTTGGACGAAAGAATTAAAAGTTATGCAGTAGACCTAATCAAACCTCAATACACTGCCGGTCCAGTCACTGGAGTTAGGCAGAAAAGACCACAGCTATGGCAAGCCAAATTAACTTAAAAAGCTGATTGTGACAAAACAATTCTGCCTGTTCAAAATAAACAGAAAAACCAAGCACTTGGGATTTTTCACAAGCACTGTGACTTTACACTGTTATTTTTGATGTTACACCCTTATGTTCGTTCGTTCGTTCGTTTGGTCAGTGGTTCGTTCGTTCGGTCAGTCGGTCGGTCGGTTGGTCGGTTGCACAGCTTTTGTGTACACAAAAATGTTACAAATAAAAACTGATATTTAGCATCCATGATGATGATATTATTATTAATAATAATAATAATAATAATAATAAAATCAATAACAATACTCAAGTTAGTGAGAAGAGTAATGTTCTGACATTATGGCAACAGTGACATGAATAATGACTAATAATGATGGTAATAACCTGATAATAATTTACACAACACATACAGTACCATGTACACTACCTGACAAAAGTCTTGTCGTGGATCCCAGTTGTAAGAGCAACAAATAATAGCTTGACTTGTAGTTGATCATTTGGAAAAGTGTCCGAAGGTAGATTTTTCTGATGAATCACCTGTTAAACTGCATCTCAATATTCACAAATACTGCAGAAGACCTATTGGAACCCACATGAACCCAAGATTCCTATAGAAATCAGTAAAGTTTGGTGAAGGAAAAATCATGGTTTTGGTTACATTAAGTATGTGGGCATGCTAGAAATCTGCAGAGTGGATGGCAACATCAACAGCCTGAGGTATCAAGACATTTGTGCTGCCCATTAGATTACAAACAAGCAAATTCTTCAGCAGGATAGCGCTCCTTCTCATTCTTCAGCCTCCACATCAAAGTTCCTGAAAGCAAAGAAGGTCACGGTGCTCCAGGATTGGCCAGCCCAGTCACCAGAAAAGAACATTATTGAGTCTGTCTGGGGTAAGATGGAGGAGGCATTGAAGATGAATCCAAAGAATTTTGCTGAACTCTGGGAGTCCTGCAAGAACGCTTTCTTTGCCATTCCAGATGACTTTATTAATAAGTTATTTATGGATGCAGAGATGCATGGATGCAGTCCTCCAAGCTCATGGGAGTCATACACAATATTCATTATTTTTCCACTGCACCATGACTTTATATTCTATACTGTACATTATTTCTGTTAAGTGACAAGACTTTTGTCTAAGCAAATCAGACCTTACTGTCCTAATTAAATAATTAAAAATCAAGGAATAATCATAATTTGGTAAAATAAGTGTAATCTAGAGGCCTTTGCCTTTCATATAAGCCACTTCTGATACCAAATGATCAACTACAAGTCAAGTTATTATTTGTTGTTCCTAAAACTTGGATAGGCGACAAGACTTTTGTCAGGTAGTGTATAAACTATCCTCTGTTCAGTCTTCAATAATCATGTTTTTTTTTTTATCAATTCATTATTTAATTTATTCATTTGTTTGTTTATTTGTTTATTTTTTCTTTTTAAATGCATTTTTAACTTGAAATGATTTCCAGAAAAAAAAAATCTAAATACCAGTAAAAACAGTAATTTGAGAAAAAAAATGAAAAAAAAAAATAAATAAAGGACATTTCATAACTTAAGGGTCCCAAGTTTCTTATTGAACAGACTTCACAAGAGAGCACTATATCGGAGATCTCCAGTATTTGAGCAGACTGTCACATCAGCTCACTTTGTTCAGAGTTTGTGATGTTTTTGAGCTACAAAGTGGGATTGAGGCATTGATGATCTCAGAGATGCAATATCTTCCACCATCCATCTCATCCTCTTAAATCCTTCTGTTCTGCTCTTAGGTTCTGTAAATCAGAGAGCTCAGAGTCTGTAAGTTCTGCTGGTGCTCATCCAGCAGTGGAGGCTCTTCGGCAGCAATCGGCTCACTCTCGCTCTGGCTCTACTCTGGCCAGACGCTCTGCTTCTGTGACGGACCCCTCTCCCAGTCAAAAACCCAACCAGACACACACGGAGTCCCGCTCACAGAAACACAATAGGGTAAGTGCTAATTAATTACCAGCACTAGGAGACGTCCTATTTTCACATTTTCTGCAAAGTCAAATCTGTAGAAAATACAAGGGTTGCACAATTGAATGGGGTCTTTTTGTCTGGGGGTACTTTATTTACATATTTATTTATTTTGTCAATAATTATTTTTTATTGGCGGTCATAACTTTGTTTTTCTACAGTACTTATATTTTATTTTTGACAGTACTTTTTATTCAATGGAATTTCTAGTATTGAATTTTTAGTATTTCTAGGAGATAATGTAGTGTGATGATCTCAGCAGGGTGTCCGCGGGGTCTTTAAAAATAATTAAAATTTGATAAATCAATTTATAGAAATTTAAAGCCCTTAAAAAGTATTTTAAAAGTCTTTATGCTATTTTACAAGGTATTAAATTCAGTATCAGTATGCTAAACTTTACCTGAATTTAATCTTTGAATATTGGGATGCTATGTAGTTTATTAAATAAAAAAACTCCTGCTAGCTTTGACATCACGCTGCTTTGTTTACTGCAGTAACCAGGGAAACACTGTTATTCCTGCTCCTGTAAAGGTGCCACCTGCTGGATTAACATTTTTATTCAGTATATAAATACAGTTTTAGTTTAGGATTCGTTTCTTGCAATCAATATTTAGTAAATATATGGCAAGTAAAAATGTCGCCAGTGTTACTGGTTGAAACCTAAAGTGGTGATGAGGTCTTAAAATGTATGCAAAGAGTCTTAAAGGTTTTAAAAGGTATGAAATGTCAGTCTCTGATTCTTGCATATACCCTGCTCAGGTAAGGTGTAATATTAAATTAAATGCTTACGTGTAATAAAATTAAATTGTAGGATGTATTGGGTGTATTTTTGTACCACAATTTATATTTATTAAATTAAATTGTATTAAGTTATCAGATATTCTTCAGGTAAGTTTTCGGGATCTTTTATTATCGCACAGGTTTAGTTATTAGTTTTTAACACATTTACATTTTACATTTAATGCTCAACCTCTAAAATCACTTCTAGTTTAATAACGGTTAATTTTTTGAGCATATGTTTAAAGGAATATAATTTTTTGTTCTGTAACTTGTGTAAATTTACTTTT
This sequence comes from Danio kyathit, assembly GCA_903798195.1. NCBI lineage: Eukaryota > Metazoa > Chordata > Actinopteri > Cypriniformes > Danionidae > Danio > Danio kyathit. The sequence goes on along the minus strand of LR812534.1, from coordinate 24,341,982 downwards.
ATTATTATTATTATTTTTTAAAGTATTTATTTTTAAATGTTTATATTAGTACTTTTAGTACAAAATGAACAAGGATTTTAATTATGAATTCAACATAGCTAAATATATATATTATATATATTATTCAGTATTTTAATAATATAATAAAATAATGATCAGCTTATCAGTATCAGCCAAGAATGTAATGCTTTATTAGATGTGTGGAAAATTTGCTAAATGTTTTCCTTTTGAAAATAGCAGGCCGACTGTTTAATACAGGGTTCAAATGGTCATGGAAAACCTTGAAAAGTCATGGAATTTTGATATGGCACTTTCCAGGCCTGGAAAAGTCATTGAAATTAGTTTTACAAATATCTGTATACTGGATATTGCAACAATCTGACATTATGATATTTTGTATTTCTGTGATGTACATTGCGATGTGAATACAATTTTACTAGATGATTAAACAGGTTTATTTGGATTGATTTGGGGGATTTTGTAGAGGAGTGAATCTCGAATAATATACAGTATAACAAATCAATTACAAGCATAGATAAATAAAATATAGTAAAGATAAAAGTGAATTACAGTTTTCAGGTATTCACTATTCAGGTACAGATATTGAATAATCAACACTGCATAGTCTTTATTGTATATTATTTCATCTTTATTAAAGATACAAAAACTTTCTGGCGGCCGGATGTTTTACAATTTGAAATATTGAAATGTTCACACAGCCACAGGCTTTAAGGGACAGTTTACTCAAAGATTCAAATGTACTCACTATTTACTCACACTTCACTTGTTTCAGTACTATAGGAGCTATTAAATTATAATATTTTTGTGCTCATTTAAAAAAAAAAAAATCATAAATGTTTGAAACAAGTAAAGGGTGTAATGAAAATGGTAAGTAATTTTTGGGTGAACTATCTCTTTAAAAAATGCATGCAGATGATAAACTTTTACTCCATTATGATTAAACTCTACATTAAACTATAATCCCAATATTGCATATCCTGCGATGTGACTATTGCAGATGCACACATTATATATACGATATATTGTGCAGCCCTAACTTGAATATAGGTTAGTTGTCTTTACTTATTTCCTGTCCTTGGCCAAAAACTTGCTCTCGCATTATTAGTGTTGTGTAAGCATTATTAAAATCAATTTTACATCGATATAAAAACAAATTTAAACAAAATAGATTGTTGCTTGTTTTACGATATGCTTTAATAAATTTGAACGTCATTGCTTTTCTTATTACTTACATTACATAAAAACATTACATCATGAAAAGTTCTGGAAAAGTCTTGGAAAATTCATGGTATTTTAGTAGTAAAATTGTGTATGAACCCTGGTAATACATTGCAACCTGACATAAATTATGGCCAAGAAACTTTCAATGATTTTCAATGACTTTCAAGAAATGATTTCAGTGATAAGAGTGACATAAATCAAGTAAGAATAAAATTGGTTGCCAGGGACAGCAGTCATTATACTGAAATATCTGAGCACTTAATGCAGCATCAGAATCCAGTATTCCAGAGAGCGGTGTAGGAAGTGTTCAGAAATCCACATATAACCATAAACCTTTTCCTTTATTCAGTGAATTCACTCACATGCAGTCATCAGCAAATGTCAAGGCTTTACGTGAGGTCATTGAGAGCAGTAGTTCAGTGATTTTTGCATGGTTCTCATCCGTTGTTTCAGATGCTGAAGGAGGTTGTTGCTAAAACGCTCAATAAACACGGGATCGGCAGCGAGCACAAGTGCTTTGAAGCCTGCAGTAAAAGACTGTTTGACATATCAAAGTTTTATCTGAAGGTGGGTACGAATCGTTCTCTTTCTCTCGCACCCTGCTGTCCTGCCTTTAGGACATCTTTGAAGCTCTCAAAATGTGCTGCGTAAACGCTGTCGATTGATCATATCTACATCATTTATCCATGACAGGGGAACAAAAACGCACTTCAAGAAACGCTTTCCTTTGCTCCCAAAATATGCAGAGAGAAAAAAAAAAGAGCATCTTTTGTAATGCTTAACTATGTTTCCCTAAAGTTTATTATTATATTACTTATTTGCTTGAGCTAATAGCATTAATTAGAGAGAGAGATAGAGTTAAAGTTAAAAAGTTGGCTTTTTTATACTACTGTACCTTTAAGTCCTCTGTATATATTAGGCATGGGCTGGTATAAGATACTGACGGTATGATAACCTTGGATAAAAATATCACAGTTTCACAGAATTATGATATTGTAATTACTGCTCTTAAATATGTTGTTTTTAAATGTGTGGGGGCGACGCAGTGGCGCAGTAGGTAGTGCTGTCGCCTCACAGCGAGAACGTCGCTGGGTGGCAGGTTCGAACCTCAGCTGGGCTGGGTCAGTTGGCGTTTCTGTGTGGAGTTTGCATGTTCTCCCTGCGTTTGCGTGGGTTTCCTCCGGGTGCTCCGGTTTCCCCCACAGTCCAAAGACATGCGGTACAGGTGAATTGGGTAAGCTAAATTGTCCGTAGTGTATGAGTGTGTATGAGTGTGTGGATGTTTCCCAGAGATGGGTTGCGGCTGGAAGGGCAACCACTGCATAAAATCGTGCTGGATAAGTTGGCGGTTCATTCCGCTGCGGCGACCCCGGATTAATAAAGGGACTAAGCCGACAAGAAAATGAATGAATGAATAAATGTGTGGGTAAAAAACAACAACTTTTTTCCCCATTGAACACAATATATTTTAATATATATATTTGTAAACATTTAAAATATTTTGGAACAGCAGCATTTGATGTGGAGGGTCTTTTTCAGCTGGATACTGTTGCCGTAAAAAAAAATAACATTTTTTTTTTATTTATTTTTTGCTCTACAAAAAAGTAGTTGCACTACTACACTTTATTTTGGTTTTATTGTCAAAAAAATAAAAATAAAAAAATAAAACATGTAAATCAGAATCTGATATATTTTATATGTTTTATTTTGATTATTCTTTTAAATAAATTGGTCTTACACTTCATATTTTCTGATATGTCATAGTATTTGTATAAATCCCAGTACTTTTACCATAAACCGACATATCTACCATTTGGTAGAGGTTGATATTTTAGAAATTCTGGGATGTGTTGAAAAAAAAATGCATTTAGTGTGTTACCTAGCGACATTAGGAGTTAAGAAATGTAATCTATTTTTTTTCTTGGTGGGGTAGTTAAAGGGCTAATGATGTTTGGTGACCAAACTATTATTTTGATTAATATGACAGTTTAATAAAACTGTTTTGTTTTAAATGCACCAAAGCGTGTCTATATTCACAGAGAAATGGATAAAATATACATTTTAAAGCGGTTGTACTCATGTGTGCTGTGCACTGTATATATAATTGTGACATGACTTGCATACGTTTGGCCTGCACAATGCCCTTGACCGAGCCGATATGCCTCAGCAACCTGTGCTTCTTTCACAACAGGATCTGAAAACCTCACGTGGCCTTCATGAGGAAATGAAGAAAGCAGCCTGTAACAATGTCAAACAGGTAAAACAGAGAGGTTATTGGAGATTCATGATACACCTGAGAGATTGGATTTTGTTAGATGCCTTCAAAATAAATGACATAAACTATTTTTGCATACAGGTCATTGACTGGGTTGTGGAGAAATCATCTAAAAGATAAACCGAATCATTTTCTTCAGAAACCTTGAAGGTAAACCTGGACACAGTCATGATAAGTACATCAACAACAACATGATGCTACAAAATAAATGAATGAAGCTTGAAGAAAAGTGCTTCTAATACTTTTGTAGAACTTTTATATAGCATTAATCATGGAACAAGAGTTCTGTTATTTTATTAATGTCTTTGTGAAATATTTGAATGTATTAAAAAATGTTATTTTATATGTTTTTTTAATTTTTTTTATATGTTTTTATTTGGAAAGTCTTATGAACTCTCAAGCATCCAGCTCTGACAAACAGCCAAATAAGGCTGCACGTTTTCTGAGAAATGCTGTTTTGCATGATGAAAATCAGTCAGAGGGCGTTTCTGTCCAGATCACATTTCAGTAATCAGAGTTCACTCAAATCACCACTCGACCGTGAAACTAAGAACACATGAAAGTTTCAACACCACATCGTTTCCCTTGTGGTTATGTTGTTGTTGTTCCTAATCACACACAAGCTATCAGTGCTGCACAATCTCAGAAGTTTGACCCAAAATTTGTGCTACATTTGGATCAAAAGGTCAGATCGGGCCAAGGTCATGAAGAGTAAGTGCTCCTGGTCTCCCTGCTCAGAGAAGGTTGAGGGTGTCTCTTTGGCAAAGTTGCCGGACACATTCCAGTCCCACACAGGGCCATTGTTCTCACTCCTGGGTGCCCAGAGGGGTGATGGGAAAGGAGGGAGGGGAGTTACACATTACACTGGCTGGCAACCCTGAGAGCCCTCGAAGGCAACATGCAATCTGAACTCACTCGCTGCACTGTTCAATTGGAGAATTTTAGTCTGACGCACTTATCTACAATGTGTAAAGGCATCTTACTTTGTTCTCCATTCTGACATTTTGATTTAAAGAGGTTCATATAATAAGGAATCAGCTTTTCTTTGATGTTCTTAGAAGAGCTTATTGTACTAAAAAAAAAAACATGACAAGTTTTTCAGGACTCAAATCTTTTTCAACAGGTATATATGAAACTTAAGCTGGAAATGAGGAAGTGTGAATATCATTATTCCTAAAGAGTAGAACTAATCATGGGTAAAATACAGAAGTATTTTAGGGCGTGCTCACACTAAGCTATCTGAACCGTGCCCAGGCTCATTTCCTGGTTGGTTTGACAAGTGTGAGTGCTCCAAATCGGGCCCTGGCACGCTTTAGGTGGCCGGTTCTGGCCCGGATGGAAGAGGTGTGCCAGAGCACGGTTCGAATTAGCTCAGTGCAAATCGCGCCTGAGCCTGAAACTGAAGACACAACATCACTTTTAAGGGACTGTTTAATTTGGATTTATTCATCATTCTTACTTTTCAATAAACTCAAACTGTCATAGTTTATCAAAGATGGAAACCCCTTGCTGCATGTCAGCTGATGCCTTCAGGAAACCACCTAATATGTGCAGCATGATGACTTTTATGATAATTTATGAGCAGTGTTGGAAGTAATGCGTTACAAAAGTAATGTATTTTTCCTATAACGCAGTAGTGTAAGGCATTACTAATACATTTTCAGTAATATTTTACTCTGTACATGTTCAGTAATGCTTGCGTTACAACAAACTTTTCACCTGCAAGACATTAACAAATAAAAATACAGAAAGTAAGTTCTATTTCCTGTTCGTGGTTAGTGAACATACGTGTGTGTTGTCATTAATCTCCCTCTGGCTATTGGAACTTTTTTCTTTGAACGCGGAATGATTTCAGCCTCTGAGCTCGAGGTCCGAGGCTATTGGCTCAGCCCGGTTCGCAGTAACGTTAAGCCCTAACGTGCAGCAGAAAAGCGGCAAATAGATTCGCGAGGTGGACGTTCGCGCATATGCCGTTATTTCACTGACAAATGTGAGCACAGTATTACAAGTCGAGAGCACATTCATGTAATACGAGTGAGCGAATCTCATTACTCACGCGTCGGTTTCTTCTGTTCGTGGACAACTTCTCGCGCGCATTCAAAACACTGTCTGGGCTGCTCACGTGCAAATGATCTGCTGTCGCTCCGTCATATTGCCATGATCAGAGATCCTTCTGTTAAATTGGTTATCTCAAGAATGTTGATATGGTTTATATATTGCTACACTATTTATTAACAATTCACAAAAAACTAAAAGGTTAACGTAAATTCTATAATAAATTCTAGTGTTTTTGAGTGTTTGGTATTCTGCCTATGTTTTAGGCTAGTATTATTTACAAATTGTTAATGAATGCTTCAGCATACTGTAGTATTAAGAATAGTGAACTCATAAAATGAAATACAAAGTGTAGTTTTACTACAGTAAAGTGTGGTGAATTGTAAAAAAAAAAAAAAAACTACAGCACTTGGTCATTTGTTTATATTACACTTGTTTATAGTTTTTTAATCTTCACTTTCTACTAGATGTAAAATGCTCTGCAGTACATTTGGTCACTTTAGAATGTTAAGTTCTAATTCTGTAGTTATTTTGGTGAAAGTAACTAAAAAGTAATATGAGTAATGTAACATATTACAATTCTGAGACGGTAATATTGTACGGTAAAGGATTACTTTTAAATAACAGTAACAAGTAATCTGTAATGTATTACAGTTTGGAAGTAACTTGCACAACAGTCTGTATGAGTATGAGTGTTAAAAGTGGTGGATCTGTTCGGCAAAATATGTGACTGTGTCACTGCATCCCAAACAACTAAATATAATACAAAACAATATAACTTAAGCAATGTCCACTGCGCTGAGTGAGAGCACTTCTCTTCCTTCTCAATCGAACAGTCACATCATTGATGAGGTAAGCATGCTCGGAAGGTAACGATGCAGTGTGTATGCAGGCCGTCGATAGAGTGGAGAGGAGGGACAACCATGCTGTGGCTTGGTTCAACACAACCGTGGTTAGTGTGAGTACACTCTTATTCTGTTAACCCTTGTGCAACTTCTGGATGTGTGCAGCATCTGCTGCTTTGTAGAATCCTGTTGAAGATTAAGATAATATAGCCCCTTTCACACAGCGATACTGTTAAATGTCCAAAAAATTACTGGAACAACTTTACCGGTAAATTCAAAAAAGTGCTGTTCACACAGGCAAGGATGTTCCGGATTTGAACACATCCATTCCAAAATACTGACATCATTAACCAGACATGACATGGTCTGGCTTTTGTTGATGGTTTAACTTTTATTTAAAGCGTTAGCATTCATGCAGCGCTTTGTCTCTGAGACATCAAAAGCTTGAACCACCTCTAGGTGTTGACACATTTGACAACATTAAAAAATTCTGTGGATGGATAAGTATTGTTAACAACTTCGGAACACTTTCACATGTCGAGATGTAAATAATATAATGTGTGTGTGCTGGCGCTCACCGGAGTACTTCTTCACAAACACACGCATCAAGCAACTGAAGTACTAGTACTAGTAAATTCGTTCCTGCAATTTTCCAGATAGAGAAGTTGTAACATTACTGGTAATTTGCCGGAAGGCTTCTCTGTGTAAACGCAGAAGTAAATTTGCCAGAAAGAGCACGTTCACGATTAGCCACCTAATTCTCTCAACTGGAGTGAGGGTATTGAGGGTACCCCAGGAACTGCACTCCAGTCGTTCAGCTCTTACAGTCAGATAGGTCTTGGTGAGGGGTGAAGTATCAGAGGGGCAACATCTTACTACTGGGATGCCTCAAGGCTCTTTTCTTGAACCTCTTCATTTGCATGGCATCACTTGGGTCTGTCATTCAGAAACATGGCATTTAATAGCTCTGCTAAGCTGAGAACACCCAACTCTATCTCTCATTCCAACCAGATGATTTGACAATTGCTGCCTAGTAGGGGTGTAACAGTACTCGTATCAGTCCGAAACAGTCACAGTACAGGGGTCACAGTTTGGTTCACGCACTCCAATGACAAATACAGTCAAGCCCAGATGTGCCAATCACTGGAGTTAGGCAAGAAAGACCACAGCAGTGAAGAAACTTAGTGGTCATTTACACAATGTGTAAATTGCTTCAGAAAATGTAAGATGCTCAGAAATGGTTCCGCCATATTGCCATGCTAATTTGCTACTGTAAAAGCTCTCAATGCTTTTCCCACCTCCAGGTTTTTCTGATTGGTCCTGATTGGAAATTGTTTTATCCTCACATGAAAAAATGTGGCGCACATGTTTGGTGCTGCAAAGGACACAAGCGTATAACGGTCATGCACGTCCGTCAACCGTTTACATAGAAAAACAATGGAAATATAAGATTCTGTCTAGTCTTGTGTATGAAATCAGAAACTCATGCTGATTTGTCTACACACAAGACTGAACAGTTGTTGTCCACTGCACCTGCGGTTATGGATGGACAGTGCTTGCATTTTCATGAAGAGATTTCACATTTTAAGCTCACTGAATCTTACATTTAATACACAATTCTTGTTTTTTTCTGTTGTTCAGGAGAGGGCTGCTTTACCCTTTGAAAGTCTCCTAATTAGAAAGTAAATTTGGTCTATGGGGGACTGCGTTGATGGAAGGTTCCTGGTGTAAAAGGATTTATAAAGTACAACATATATATATATATATATATATATATATATATATATATATATATATATTGTGAACCACACTTAGAAATTACAAGTTTGCTTTGGCAAGTAAGCTAGTTGTAAACACCTAAAACTATGTGAAGTTTTACAAACTAATTTTGAGAGGAGCACGTGATATGATTGAGCACGACTGGCTGCTCTGTTACCAGTAATGATCCAATCAGGGGTGCGTTTCCCAAAACCATCATTAGCCAACTAAGGTCTCAAGCTCTGTCGTTACAAACATAGTTCTTTGATTTGCCGTTTCCCAAATCCATCGTTCCAACAAACATTCACAAACTGCGTCGCAAACTTGTGCACTTGCAACTACACGTCTGGAGCTGTAGTTGGAAACATAGTTCCTGGCTGTGTTCTATTCCCACTTATCCCTCCTATGCCCTATTCATTTAGAACATTCTAACATTCAAACTTTTAATGATTTAAAATAAAAAAGCATTTAAGGCATCACTCTTGGGTGTAATTTGCTTCCAAAGTATTTTTACAGTTTAGTTTTAGCGATCTTCATGTTTACAACTATGCTCCCTTCACAGTGCACTTTAAAAACATTAATGTCATTTTGAACACAGCCTCATTTGTTACGTCTCCAAAGCTTGTTAAAACAAAAAAAACATAGCATACATTAATGCTTTAAATTTATAGTGGATTATTTATTAAGTATCTGTACTGTATATGACCTGTTGGTTAGAGCATTTGTGTCAAACATGTCAAATAGTTAAAGTAAAAAGTAAAAATAAATAAACAATATCCTACTTAATAATAATAATAATCATCATCATTAATATTACTAATAATATTATTAAAGTAGGATTTTTTTTATTTCCTAATAAGTAATAAAAATTTTATTAAATTTTTTAATAAACAACCTCATTATGTATATGATTTATAAATGATGTAAGTGATTTTATGTTTTAGAAAAGAATATGTAATGTTCTCAATAATATTTGTAAAGGAAACACAGGCCCTATATGTGCCGTCTACATATATTTCAATTAATATGGAAAATGAGTGCATGTTTTTACCAAAACTAATATTGGATTTTATTTTAAATGATTGTTTGTGCAAAATAATATGATTTGCACAAAGAAATGATGGGGTTCTTCTCTAAAGAAGTAGTTACTCCACCCCATTTAGAGCATCATTATGGGCGTTTTACGTTATAACTAACGTGGTTTAAATGATAGATAACTACGGGTTATGACAGAGAAACTATGGGTTTTGGGAAACACTCGTCACTACATCGTTATTTTCCCAAATGATGCATCGCATGATAGTTCAGCCACGAGTTACGTCGTTGTTTGGGAAACGCACCCCAGAGCGATCCAAGCTTACTATAAATGGATCATTTTTCCCTACTGCTCTATCTTTGTTTTGGAAGAACCCCCCTTCCACCCCATCTTCTTTTTTTCCCCCTTTTCTAAGGAGGAGCTCTCGAGACCTACCTGATTTCAGATCCCCTTTTATGCTTATTGACCGGGCGGGAGCCTTGGGCTCAAGTATCTCCGAGCTCAGGGTTCTCTCCTGGGACAGCATGCCAAACCTGCTATAAACGCTAAGCATATCTAAGTGGGAACTCTTGAATTGAAAATTGTTGACGTTAATGTTTTAAAAATTATTTCAGTGGTAAAATAACATTTGATTAGATGAATTCTGCTGCTTCAGATACCAGAACCATGGAAGCAGCGGAACCATGAAACCTTTAGGACCATATATAGAAATGTCAATGAGTGGAACAGTGCAATCTGCTTTAGGACACACGTCACATGATGCGTGCCCACCCTCATTTTGTATGTCTCTCTTATTTAACACACAAGGATCAGTTGATGGATTTCTCTGTTAAGTTCATGATCTGAATCAGGTGTGTTAAGGGAGACCAAATGTGAGGCAAGGGGTCCGAGGACTGGAATTGAGACTGGCCTATAGGTGAAGTTAGCCAAAATCTAACTGTGAGATGTAATAATCTAATATAAAACCAACACCAACAAGAATGCCATGACAGGCCCACCAAAGAAACCTAAGAGGGGGTTGTCAGAAGTGAAGAAAAAAACAACTGATCAGACATGAGCTGGGACATGGATTTGTATCAGACGGGCTCTGTGATTATTTGTGGAATGTAGTTTAGTGTAACAGATTTTTTTAACTTGGTCGGTGGACATAGTTTCCAAACAAGGTGTCAGTTTATGCCAGTGCTGTCAGGGTAGTCATCAAATGTGTTGTGCTCCTCACAGGGTAGCGCACTGGAAGCCAGCAATTGCCAGCAAAAACTGTATCAAACTAAGTTCCTGGAGGGCTGCACAAAATTTAGTTCTGACCATAATTAAACACACCTGTGCAAAATAATTGAGGCTTGTTTGAAATCACGGTTAAAGCTGCGGTCAAACTAGAGTTTGAGCTTGCGAAATTCTGTCATACGAAAAGGGGCGGGATTAAACAAGATGATTAGACATTAAAAAAGTGAGCGATCGCTCCATGTTTTAAATTTCTGTTCAGAGAGGTCATGTTTTGATCCTGCATTGGTCTCACGCAGTCAAGTGATGCGATTCCGCAGGTCAGAGTTCACCAAGCTTGAACTTTGCACCGCAGCGACCTGCGAAACTTGACGCATGACCTTGAGTTTCCGGTCTGACGCATTCGCGTGCGTATGAATGGAAGTCTATGGGGAGAAAAGTGCAGTGTGACTGCAGCATTAACACACTCGAGTTTGAGCTTGCGAAATTCTGTTGTACGCCGCTGTGAAAGGGGGCGGGATTAAACAAGATGATTAGACATTAAAAAAGTTAGACATTAGACATTAAAAAAATTCTGTTCAGAGAGGTCATGTTTGATCCTCGATTAGCTCACGCAGTCAAGTGATGCGATTTTGCAGGTCAAAGTTCACCAAGCTTGAACTTTGCACCGCAGCAACCTGCGAAACTTGCCGCATGAGCTTGCGTTTCCGTCTGACTCATTCGCATTCCGGTCTGAACGCATACGCATTCAAGTGTGTTGAAGCAGGGTTGGAACTAAACTCTGCAGGGCTGTGGCCCTGTTTGACACCTCTGCTTTAAAATGAACTTAATTTTGGGCTGAACTTGTTGTAAATGGTGACACCATTAATGTGTGACTTCATTTCTTTTTTACATTAGCATCTCAAAGGAATAGATCAGCCAGAAATGATAATTCTGTCATAATTTACTCCCCTTTGATTTATTCCAAACCATTATTTGAATGAATGCTGGAATCCAGTAATTATTTACTTCTATAGTAGGAAAAAAACAACAAACAATGGAAGTCAATGGTTACAAATATCTTCTTTTGTGTTCAACAGAACCAAAAAAAAAACTTGTTTGGAACAAGTCAAGAAGGAAATGTATCCCTATTAATGTAGAAAATCCTTATTTAGAGAAAAAACAAGACAAAAACTCTTACTTGACATTTTTCTTCACCAAAGCATGCAACATTTAGTGCCATGATTTTAGAAATGTAAGACTTTCTGATCTGATTTATACCTTTTAAGGCTTTAATTTGTGAAACATCGGCTTTAGGGCCTGCAGAAACCCTGACTGAGATCTGTTTCTTTTGCTGAGCGTATGTGTGCGTGTTCAGCTGTAAAGACTAAATTAAAATGCTAAACAATAGACTAAATACGATATCTGGAACAACTTGAGTAAATAATGAAAATGTCCATTGACTTTAGAGTAACCTATTGCTTCAACAGGGAAAACTGATTCCCAGCCCCGTGACTCCAGGATCCGTCATGTGTGCTGGAATGTGCGAGTGACGGATTCACAGTAGAGACAAAGACTGTGCCACAGGGGCCCCGCTGTCCCAAATCCATAACCCCGACAATGGAGCAGTGCTCTGGGAAAGCTCAGCGCCTGACAATGGACACTAATTGCTGGTTAACTTGGAAACTATCAAGTGCTCTAATTTATAATCTGACATCCAAAGTGCTTGAATAGCCTTTGTGTGAAGCAGAACATGACCACGGGCCAAACCAAAGCAAATATGAGCCTCCATAATAGTTGTTGTGCTTGCGCCCATTCATGCACATCATCCTTTTGACCAATATTAAGAACAAATACACAAATGTGCCAACGTTACTAAAGTTTTTTTTTTGCATCTTTACATTTGTAAAAGTCACCGAAACTCCATTGGTCTGTGGAAACAGATACAGTGTGCGGGGAGGGCAGACAGAGTCTTCAGTTTCCCCCTTTTGTCACTTGTGACCTTGTAAAAGTAGACAGTTTGTTGACGTGCTTCTTTGATGACACTATAGACCAGGAGTTTTCAACCTTTTAGGACATGCCCCTCTCCAGCATACCATATTTATGTTATGACATACACATATACACTCACCGGCCACTTTATTAGGTACACCTGTCCAACTGCTCGTTAAAGCAAATTTCTAATCAGCCAATCACATGGCAGCAACTCAATGCATTTAGGCATGTAGACATGGTCAAGACAATATGCTGAGGTTCAAACCGAGCATCAGAATAGGGAAGAAAGATGATTTACTGACTTTGTAAGGAATTATTTGAACGTGGCATGGTTGTTGGTGTAACGTCATCATCAACCGCCAAGGTTTAGTTCAAATACTCAAGAACGGAGGACGTGTGAAAGAATCCGGATGCATTCTTGATATCGAGGATGCAGACTTGAGCACAGTACTGAATAAAGGTGGTGGGAAGTGCAGCCTTTTTAGTTAAAGTTCAGAGATATAACTTCATTATCTCAGGAGTTTTGTAAATGAGAGGGTGAATGTAAACATTAACATGAAAATCGTAATAAAAGCATAAATACATTGCGTTTAATTGCTGAAATTCATATTAAAATCTGTTTTATTTGTATTGTGCAAAGTACATTTGTAAGGCTTTTTAGCCTGCTATATATACAGTGCTTCCCACACATAGACTACTTGGGCGGGCCGTCCAGGTAAATTAATGGCCGCCTAAGTATATTAAGTGACACTTTATTGTATTATTATCCTCCTTTTACACTTTTTTTTGTATCTGCCCACTATAACCAAACATACGCAATCGATTATGTAGTGGAAAATCTTGTCTCATTTACCCATTTTGTACTGTGCGAAAACTGTCACCACTCCCACAGACAATCTCTCGTGTTCTGCAGACCCACAGAAGCCGCAGTCACACTAGAGTTTGAGCTTGCGAAATTCTGTCGTACGGCGCTGCGAAAAGGGGCGGAATTAAACAAGATGATTAGACATAAAAAAAAGCCAGCGATTGCTCCATGTTTTAAATTTCTGTTCAGAGAGGTCATGTTTTGATCCTGGATTGGTCTCACGCAGTCAAGTGATGCGATTTCGCAGGTCAGAGTTCACCAAGCTTGAACTTTGCACCGCAGCGAAATGTGAAACTCGACGCATGACCTTGCGTTTCCGGCCTGACGCATTTGCGTATGTATGAATGGAAGTCTACGGGAAGTAAAGTGCAGTGACCGCGGCTAGAGATGAACTTTTTTGCATCTGGCCCGGGTTTCTAAGTCTACTAAAATGTCCGGGATTTAATCTTTAATCTAAGCGACTAAGAAAAACTTTACTAAATACTCGGGAGAGGATGAAATGACATCTAAATTGGCTGCAAAATCTTTGTACACCATTGGAAATGGTTAATCAACTCATTTGCCTTATTTAAATGATCTACATGTTTTATTCTTGTAATTATTATAATTATTTAAGATATTTTCTTTTTTTTTTGTTCTTTTTTTCTGTCATTTCTTATTTGGTGTGTATTTTATTAATTTGATGTCAAAATATTACATATTAAATACATCTAAAATGCTTTGGCAATACTGTAAAATGTCATGCCAATAAAGCAATCTGAACTTGAATGCTAGATAAAGAGAAGCAGATTTCACCTGTCAGTGAGTGCACATGGCTCTGGAATAGCATAAAAGTAAGCAAAATAGTGGATTTCTTTTTTTTTTAATTTAACAGTGTTTTTTAACTTTATCCCATTGAAAATAAACAGTTTATAACGGTTTATTAATAATTAAAAATATTATTATGTTTTGTTTGTCACATATAGTTATTTAATATAACTATTTATGTGATGTGGGTAAAAGGTGTTTCAACCTGTATGCCACTGCAAGTATATTTCAAACCTGTGGGAAGCACTGATATATATATATATATATATATACACACACACACACACACACACACACACACACTCACACAGTTGATGTCAGAATTATTAGCCCCCCTTTGAAATTTTTTTTTTTTAATATTTCCCAAATGATGTTTAACAGAGCAAGGACATTTTCACAGTATGTCTGATAATATTTTTTCTTCTGGAGAAAGTCTTATTTGTTTTATTTCGGCTAGAATAAAAGCAGTTTTTAATTTTTTAAACACTATTTTAAGGACAATATTATTAGCCCCTTTTAAGCTAGATTTTTTTAATAGTCTACAGAATAAACCAGTTAATCATTTGGAAAAGTGGCAGAAGGTAGATTTTTCTGATGAATCATTTGTTGGTCTGCATCCCAATCGTCACAAATACTGCAGAAGACCTATTGGAACCCACATGAACCCAAGATTCACACAGTATTCAGTCAAGTTTGGTGAAGGAAAAATCATGGTTTGGGGTTACATTCAGTATTGGGGTGTGCGAGAAATCTGCAAAGTGGATGGCAACATGAACAGCCTGAGGTATCAAGACATTTGTGCTGCCCATTACATTACAATCCACAGGAGAGGGCAAATTCTTCAGCAGGATAGCGCTCCTCATTCTTCAGCCTCCACATCAAAGTTCCTGAAAGCAAAGAAGATCAAGGTGTTCCAGGATTGGCCAGCTCAGTCACCAGAAATGAACATTATTAAGCATGTCTGGGGTAAGATGAAGGTGAACTATGCCTCTGTGTACCAAACACTTCTCCATCTGAAAGCAGGTGCTGGAGATTTACAGATGTTTACAGAGTCATCTTTACTGACAAAACAAGCATGAATATGAGCTTCGATCAATCATGCAGCCCTGCCAGGCTTACATGATTCAGTAAAATCTTTCAGTTAGAATGTTGTATACCATATGTAAACGAGAATATAGTGTGATGGCTTAGCTTGTTACTGAGAGCACATGTTGGGTTCCAAAAACGAGTAACCGTAAATTCTCCTCCAGTGTCAATAATTCAGACCCCCTAGTTTTAGTTTGTTTTGTGATGTTTTTGCCATAAAAATAACTGAATCCGAGAATTTTGTGGAAAATTTTGCGATTAAAAATATATATATATATAAAAAAAAAAAAATGTAATTATATATATATACAGTTGAAGTCCCCCTGAATTATTAGCCCCCCTGTTTTTGTCCCCAATTTCTGTTTAACGGAGAGATTCTTTTAACACATTTCTAAACATAATAGTTTTCATTTCTAATAACTGATTTATTTTATCTTTGCCATAATGACAGTAAATAATATTTTACTAGATATTTTTCAAGACACTTCTATACAGCTTAAAGTGACATTTAAAGGCTTAACTAGGTTAATTAGGTTAACTAGGCAGGTTAGAGTAATTAGGCAAGTTATTGTATAACAGTGGTTATATATATATATATATATATATATATATATATATATATATATATATATATATATATATATATATGTATATATACAGTATATATATTATTTACCATCTCAGACCATCTCAGCCTATATGTTAGACGTGCAATCTTCATGACAAAATTCATAAAAATAAAGCTCTTTTATTTTGGTCTCTTGCCAAAACTAGATCTAAAGCAGATCTAAAACGGTAGGGATTAAGCCAAAGGAAGGTTGTATAACTCTAATATTTACCTACAATCTTACTTTCTCTTTCTCAGATTTCACTCAGAGCATCTGAACTCTTGAACCTCACTCAGGACATGCGTTAGGGATTCCCCTACCGTAATACACCAAAAACACAGATTGCTGTAAAACTCGTCAATAGTAGGGAAGTGTTTCTCTCGTCAATGGCAGGGAAAGAGTTAAACAAAATAATTTATCGATTTGACACACATCGTAATACCAGCCATACACGTAAAGCACAAAGAATGTCCTTCAATTAAGTCACGTCCA
Source organism: Danio kyathit (assembly GCA_903798195.1). Classification (NCBI taxonomy): domain Eukaryota; kingdom Metazoa; phylum Chordata; class Actinopteri; order Cypriniformes; family Danionidae; genus Danio; species Danio kyathit. The sequence continues at coordinate 24,325,718 of LR812534.1, read as the reverse complement.
GCAGCTGTCATCCTTAAATTCATCTCCATCATTGTAAGCTGCATTCTCTGTCTGTTCCATTGCTCCATTTGTTAGATGTTTGCTTCCACTTACTTTTGCAGTCTAAAGTGCATCAAACTCACGAAATGCCTAATTTGCGCCATCTCATTCACTCGATTTGCGCCACAGGATGTATAATCGCAACTTCACATGTAAATCACTTGCGCTTGACGCTTCATCAGCATCTGCTTACTGCATAGGCTGCAAGACAACTTCTCCAACTTCTTAATTTATGGAAGCCCGTTCCCGCCACTGAATAATAATTTTTTTTTTCTAAAAAAATAATAATTATAACGTTTTTATCCTGACTTTATAACTCGAAATTCTGACTTAACTCGGAATTGCAACTTAACTCAGAATTCTCACTTAATACCTCACACAATGCAGACTTTATAACTTGCAATTCTGACTTAATAACTCGAAATTCCGACTTAATAACTTGGATATGCGACTTTATAACTCAGAATTCTGACTTTATAACTCAGAATTCTGACTTAACAACTCGGAATTTTAACTTGACTCGAAATTGCGACTTTATAACTAGCAATTCTAACTGAACTCAGAATTCTGACCTAATAACTTGGAATTGCAACTTAACTCAGAATTCTGACTTAACTCGCAATTCTGACTTAATAACTCGCAATTCTGACTTTATAACTAATAATTCTGACTTAACTCTCAATTGTAACTTAACTCGGAATTGCGAATTATAACTCAGAATTCTGACTTAACTCGCAATTCTGACTTTATAACTAAGAATTCTGACTTAACTCGCAATTCTGACTTTAAAACTCGCAATTCTGACTTAATAACTCGCAATTTTGAATTTATAACTAATAATTCTGACTTAACTCGCAATTGTAACTTAATAACTCGGAATTGCGACTTCATAACTCAGAATTCTGACTTAACTCGCAATTCTGACTTTATAACTCCGAATTCTAACTTTATAATTTTTTTTACGTTGTATTTTTTTTTTTATTCAGTGTCGGGAACGGGCTTCCATAGGAATTGGATGTTTTATGAGATTATTCTTTTTTTTTCATGGTTATTTTGCGTTTAAATAAGAATTTTGCAGGATCACAAAAAAATGTATTTTTGTTGATTTTGCGTTGGATTCAGCGATCACAAAATTGTGAAAATCTAGAGGGTCTTATAATTACTCCAATGTACACCTCAGGTTGAAAACCCCTGCTATAGACTGTCCTTGGTGAAACAACTATTGCAGAAAGCAGTATAGACCAAACACTGTGACTGTTTTCAGGCTGTTTAACTTTTATGTGCATTAAACTAGTCTTTTTAATCCACATTAGCTGCCAGACAGATGCAGTTAGTCAGGACAGCTGTCACACAGATGGCCGTTTGCCTCCCAACGTTATAAAGGAGTTAATATTGTAAGTGCCGTATTGGACTCTAAAGCAATACTTCCAGTATATATTTTTAGCTCCAATCACAGGTTAGTGTTCATCATATAGTTGGATTCTTTCTTAAAAAATCAATGTGAAATTGTGTTTCACTAGAATTACGATTTCTCTGAAAAATACATCGTTTGTCATTTACTGAAATGTGATTAAAATCATTCAGAGGTCTGGTTTGCTACATCGCCTTCTTTCAGTCTTGCGAGTCCCAGTTTCCCAGGTTTGTTGGGATAATCAGTCTATAACAGTTCAATCTCAGGCTACCAATCCTAATCGTGCAATCTTGGCAGAGAGGAAGGAGTGGAGGATAAAAACAATAGGCTTGGGACAGGAGTGCAGGTCCAGTTGCTGTGAATAGGAAAAAAAATGACAGATTAAAGAAATGAAGGGAAGTTCCTAATGTGACAAACACATGTTGAGAACAACAGTCATGATTGGACAGGTCTCCTCAGGAACTTCCAGAGATGGACCATCTATTAGTACAGACACGCATCATTTCCTGTTGCGAACAATTACATATAGGGAAGGGAGATCTCTATTAAGTGGCCTAAATTAATTTTTTTATCATGTTTGACTATGACAATCAAGGTTTGGCAGTACACTTTCTTTTCCTTTTACACAATTTAACAACCATTGCCCAAAGTAGATTAATTTAGATGACAATATTACTGTTGTTTATTATGCAAATAATCTTCAGATTCAGTAAGGATGCATTAACGGCCAGTTTTCACTGAGTGGTACGGTACGGTTCGGTTCGCTTTTATGGCCGTTTCCACTGTCAAAAGGTACCTAAAAGCGAACCGTACTGTACAACTTTTTGGGTACCCTTTGCAAAAGGTACCTAGCACAACAAAATGGCACCAAAAGGCGGAACAAGATGCGCAACTGAACGCTATTTGGTTTATAGAGATACGTCACTCGCTCGTGCAACAATCCAAAATGAAAACAAAGGAACTACCATGTTTTCAATACACAGCCGAGACATTACACCGTAATAATATATACATATAATAACGAGCCATGGTCAACCCGAGCTTAAACAAACCTTGTCATCATCTTGACGAACAGCCACAAAGCCAAGAAGAAGAGCAGAATTACCCTCTGCCCCGTAGTTTTTCTCGCTTGCGCTCGCTGTGCGTCTATTTTTAAAATAACGAACTTCTTGAGCTGATGATAATATTGTGCGCGTGATTATTGAAGTGCTTCTGACACCCGATCCTTTCAGAAACGGACAAATGGGAGAGTGAAGCGCGAAATAACAAAGGAGCAAATGATTCTTTCAGCAACCTAAACCATAAACAAACTGCCATGTTTAACTATTATCATCACCTTTTAGACTATTATGAATTCGGAATGACGGAATTACTTTCTAACAAGAGGCTACATGTGCTGCTGAAGATTAAACATACAGATGAGAGGTTTGCTCTGACTGTGGGCTATATGTTGTGTGTTGTTTTTGAATCCAAATAAGGACTAAATGTATGCTGTGTGTAGTTTTTCTGTAATTGCTAACATATCGGAGACTGTAAGAGGCTGTATGTGTTCATATACTTTGCATTTATTTATTTATTTTATATAATTGCAGACGTTACAGTGGGCTATTTCATTTGAGTTAGCCTTGTATCTTAGCTTATATCATTGATCTGCAGTTATAATCAAATCATGTTCATAGAAAGGTTAGTAACGAACATTTATACACAAGCATTTTTGTGTATAAAGCATCTGTTTTGTGAGAAGTGCTTCTCATATGATATGTGAACGACTTATACTGCTTTACTTTGACATTTCACAGAGCGAGAATGACGTTGACTGAACCTTTCTGTCGTACACCATGCCCACCAAAAAAGTACCATTGGTACCCTTTTGGCAGTGGAAACACAAGCCTGATAAAGGTGACCTGAACGGTATCGTACTGAACCACTCAGTGGAAACGAACCATAAAATTGATATAAATGTCCACATTAAGAGCATAAAATACACGTAACACAACATGACTGTTTAGAAATCATTCTAATAGGCTAATATGCTGCTTAAGAAAACAAACATCACAATAATCAGGCACATTTTTAGTACTACTTAATAGTTAAAAGTAAAACAATTATTTAGTTTTTAAATACAATATCAATATTTTATTTATGTAATTATGTTACATAAATAATGTAATTAACTTATGTTAAACAATGTATCCATACTGAATAATGTATTGACTTTAATGTGTTCATTCAATTAATTCTGAGCAGAACATTTTTATGTAAATGTATATTTCAATTAGCATGAAAAATGACAGACTGAGGCATCCATAAACATTGACTGATTATACAAATACCGTCATTTTTTGTTGAACAAAATTTGGTAACACTTTATTTTGATGGTCCATTTGAGTATTAGTAGACTGTCTACTTAATATCTGCTGATACTGCTCCTTTAACAGACATTTAACTGACTATAAGAAACTTTGCAAGTACATGTCAACTTACACTAACTCTAACCCTAACAGTCTACTTATAATCTAATGAGAATTAGTTGGCATGTAGATGCAATGTAACCTAAATTCAACAAACGGACCATCAAAATAAAGTGTGACCCAAAAGTCAGTAAGTAGCTTTTTTTCTTTTTTTTTTTAATCAAACATTAAATATGATAAAATCCCCTCATGATGGCACCTATGGAGATTGGAGATCTCAAATGGTTACTTACAATTTCACCCTCGTTCCCGCCGAAATCCAGGTAGAGGATCCGTACGCCATCATCCGCAGACATCCTGAGCCTTTCAAACGGGTAGCTGAAGAGCGGCTCGGCTCTAGAACATTCCTCTCCTTCTGCCACCACTGAGAAACCTCGCTCATAGTGAATGACCAGCCGACAATCCTGACCCTGATACATGCAGCCTGAACCAACAGAAAAATGCAGAGGATAAATCACGATAATAATTTGACTTGAACACACTTGTTAACACCTACTGTAATTACCACTATACAGAAGTCATTTACAATCGTAATACTGGAAAGTTAAATTAAATTTAAAAATATGAAGTTCATATTATTGTTAACTCAAGTGCGATAAAAAAAAATTAAATAAACAAACAAAAATATCTGTGGAAATACATACATGCATACATACATACAAGAGTCAGAATTTTTTGCCCCCCTGATTTATTAGCCACCAGTATATTTTTCCCCCAATTTCTGTTTAATGATGAGCACATTTCTAAACATTAATAAACATTAATAAACAAAAATAACATCCGAAAAATAAAGTAAAAAAAAAAAAAGATTTTCCATCATGATATTAATACAATTTCATATTATTTTAGTGCAGTTTCAGATAATAAAAAAAATCATAATAACAACCTAAAAACACACAGATTATTATTATTATTTATTTTATTTTTTTTAATTAAGAACATTTCCTGGTCCCACTTTATATTAAGTTGCCTTAACTAATATGTACTTACACTCAAATGAATATTTGTTACAATGCACTTATTGTGTAACTACATGTTTCTTACATTGTACTTATGATTGATTAAATACCTGCATGTAATTAGATCTGTAATTCATTTATGTAATTACATTTACTGTTGGCCCTCCATTACATCTTAATCCACCCTTGGCATACTCTACACCAGTGGTTCCCAAACTGGTGCGAGACCATAAGGAGGGGAGTCGCTTGGTGATTTCCAAAAATATCATATAAGTTATTAAACTATTAGAACTACCATGTTTGTCCATAACCTACTGAAGATAAAAATAGCATTTAATAATTATAAAAAAACAACATGCAAATAAAAAGCCATCAGCCTTTCTATTCTTTTTCCATTGGATTGTGACCCCTGGGGTTATTACGCTAGATCAGAGGTTTTCAAACTGTGGGGAGCAGCAGCACCTATTAAGGGGGGCGCGTGAATTTGAGGTGTGCACTCGAGTAAATTATGATGGTGATTTTTTTTTTGGGTTCACTAGAGGGAATATGATTAATGTTAGCTCCACAGCTAACTATCAGGCACCTGTAGAGTTAATGCGTTCCAGTAAAATATATACAAATAAAATGGACCATGTGCTTTTTAAAATGAATGATGGTGAATAAACTAAAGTATAACCAGTGAGTCATCTGACAAAAAAGTGCCCTTCTGAATCAAATCAGCAGGATGCCCTTCTGGATCTTTCACTTACTTTGAAGACACTGCTGACTACGTTTACATGGACATCGGTAATAGTTATTCGCCTTAATCTGAATAAGACAATAATATAATTAAGGTGTTACGTGAAGTGCTTTTTGAATGTTGCTTCCCCAGGCTATACACTTTCCTGCAGAGTCTCATATAATTTTGGGTGTTTCATCTTTAATTTTTCGACTTTAACTGCAGTTCGGCAGTTTCACTTTTACTCATGAACATTTCATTCATGCCCCCATGACAAACTGGGGTATTTGACGCGAATATGAAGTAAGAACTGGTGGAAGAGTGTTGTTTTAACGGAATTGGATACCACACGCCGAATGGAAAGAAAAAAAAAAACTCCGCATTTCGTAATGTGTGTGTGTGTCAGTAAAAACTGTCCTTTACTGACAGCCGTGTGTGTGGATCTTGTCACAAAATGCGGCGAAAAGTCCTACATGACGGTAATAGTTTGCGGTGTTTACTTCAATAATGCCACTAATATATGTATACTCCACATGTATTAATTCCATTTCTGTTTAGTTCAGTTATGACTTTAGTCGTATTACGGTAATCAAAATTCGATGTTTACATAATAGACTCTTAATCAGAGTATTGTCTTAATCGTAGTATTAAAATCGCATTAAAGTATTGTTGCCCATGTAAACGTACTCAATGTTCGACTCAACCACACCGTCAGGGCTCTGCGAACTTGGCTTTGCGAAGCAGCATTTTCTGCACGTACATCAAAAGCAAGTATGCTATGGCTCACACTTATTGACAGTAGAAGATGATTTACGGTCGTGTCAGGCATCCAACCACAGATTAGCATGTTGTCCTCACAGAAACAAGCTCAGCCATCACACTGAATCAGGTAAGTGGTATATTTATGTTTCAATGTAATTATTTCTAAATATAGCAAGTAACATGTGAATGATGTTTGCACATGCATTATAATTTTGGCTTTGAAATTGGACAAACTTTGGGGGGGGGGGGGGGGGGGGGGGTTAATAAAACACTGTGCTAGATTAATGACACAGCAATAGTGTTAGTTGCAGCAGATTGATTATTACAGCACAATGTTAAACGTTGACACCTTTGAGGCACTCACGTACGTTAAAATAAAGGCCACGACTGAATATAGAGGAAATTCTCCAAGTGGCGGTCTCCATAACTAAACCAAGAATATTAGGTGAGGTTAATATTAAATGAAACTAATGAATAATGACTATTAAAAATTGTATGGTTGTAAGACTGCTGCACTTTTTGTGTTGTCAATAAGCTAGTTTATATAGTGGTGTGTGTGCACCATTGTGTGCAATGTTTGTATGTTTATAACCACCTACCACTAGGATAGTGGGGGTCGCGAGTCACTGGAATTGTTTTTTTGGGGGTCGCGAGCTGAAAAGTTTGGAAACCCCTGTCCTACACTACCCATACAACCAAACCTCAAGAGCACCAGAAGCATTCTGCTATACATTATGAACACAGTATGTACATTGTATTTATTTGATGATGCAAATTCATAGTAGTTAAGACCTAATGAATGCTTGTTAATACCTTATTTTATACATAAATGATACTGAGATTTTAATAGAAACCTTTTGGTCACTCATTTTATTAATCATTTCATTCATTCATTCATTCATTTTCTGCCGCTTTTCCGGGGCCGGGTCGCGAGGGTAGCAGTCTTAGGAGAGAACCCCAGACTTCCCTCTCCCCAGACACTTCTTCCAGCTCCTCCGGGGGGATCCCGAGGCGTTCCCAGGCCAGCCGAGAGACATAGTCCCGGTGGGACATGCCTGGAACACCTCCCTAGGAAGGCGTCAGGGAGACATCCGAAACAGATGCCCGAGCCACCTCAACTGACTTCTCTCGATGTGGAGGAGCAGCGGCTCTACTCCGAGCTCCTCTCGAGTGACAGAGCTCCTCACCCTATCTATAAGAGTGCGCCCTGCTACCCTTCGAAGGAAACTCATTTCAGCCGTTTGTATCCGAGATCTTGTCCTTTCGATCATGACCCAAAGCTCATGACCATAGGTGAGAGTATAGGAACGTAGATTGACCTGTAAATCAAAAGCTTTGCCTTTTGGCTTAGCTCCTTCTTTACCACAATGGACCGGTACATCGACCGCATTACTGCTGCCGCTGCAGCGATCCGCCTGTCAATCTCACGTTCCATCCTTCCCTCACTCGTGAACAAAACCCCGAGATACTTGAAATCCTCCACCTGGGGTAAGGACTCTCCTCCAACCTGGAGATGGCAAACCACCTTTTTCTGGTGGAGCACCATGGCCTCGGACTTGAAAGTGCTGATTCTCATCTCAGCCGCGTCACACTCGGCAGCAAACCGTCCCAGTGCATGCTGAAGGTCCATGCTCGATGAAGCCAACAGAACAACATCGTCTGCGAATAACAGAGATGAAATCCTGCGGTCCCCGAACCGGACCCCCTCCAGCCCAAGGCTGCGCCTTGAAATTCTGTCCATAAAAATTATTAATCATTTATTAACTTTTATCTGTATTTATTTAGTTATTTCATTTCTATATGTATTCTATATTCTTCATGTATGAATTTTCATCATAGTGTGGGAAAAAAATCTATGCATGCATAAATAACATTTATTTCAGAAAAAAAATCAGACTGGTTAAAAATGAATGTCATTGTAGGATGCTATTTGTTGTAAAGCAGCTCTACAAATCCCTACAAAGCAAGCCAGAGTGTATTCATTTTTGTATTATTATTTATTATCATCACTTCATTAAAATGCTCAAAATGTATAACTAATAAAAGACAAAGATAAAAAAGTATTAAGACTACCTCAACTTTGTAAATGATCCATTCAGATGCTATTAATTGATATGGTCCAGTTTAGAAAGATAATAAAAATCAAATCAATAAGATCATCAGTATCAGTGATCTGAACAGCCTTTCTAGTTGGTTCAGTCCGTGCTAAATTCCATTAGAAGAGGAATAAAAATGTACGAATCTTCCATCTGTGAGATAAATGTCCTTTGATTTGGCCAGATAATTGCTACATTATTCATCACCCATAATCTCCGCTCAATACCTGCCTCGATCTCATCAAATACATCGCAGGACTCCATGTATCCAGTATCAGTCCTCCAATTCATTCAATCACAGCTCGTCAGGACGTGTGGAAAACCACTGTTAGCATGTCTATTGTGTGTGTGCCAGTGATCCACTTCTGCCGTTCCCTCCGTTTGCCCCAATAAAGCCTCTCTGATTCATTCTTTGCACTGGTAATTGCGAGTCTAGTGTGTTCTTTTCACATAGCGAATCCCCTCGGCTTTATCCATGGTACAGTCCATTACCCTGATTAGATCATCACTGCAATAAAAAAAAAAAAACATCTTCTTCTGCAATTTAACCATTAAATCTGAAGAACACTGACATTAAATCCTCACACACCTATTAATGAGTGGCTCTGGGCGAGGGGCTCATAAAAAGGGGAGATTTGGATACGCTGTTGACAATACTGTAACCTTATCCAGACAGATCTTCAGGAAAGAGGGATCTTTCCCACCAGACAGGCTTTCAGGCAGTCGCAAACCACCTGCATTACACTTCTGAAAAGCTTAGAGGAATTTGCAATAGCTTCACAAAATAACCAGTTAGTCCATGCCAGACCGCCTAGTTTTTCACAATTATGCGATTGCTGAATCCAATGCAAAAATCAACAAAATGTCGCGAATTTTTATGATCCTGCAAAATTCTTAATTAGATTTTTACAATCGCTCTGACAGCTTTTTCAATACATTTAACAAGTTTCCTAAACTCTTAACACGGTTAGCACAACATCTGTCTTTTTAGGCCATACAATTAACACATTTCTTGTTGCTTTGATACAAAATGCAAAGTTAACACCAATTTTAAATGCTTAAACTTCTTTTACACACAAGCTGAACCAAGACCAAAACAATGTAATGTTACAGTCAAATTTGCAAAGGCTTTCACACTGTATGTCACAGCAGATAACATCATGTTCTAAGCATAACTTATATAAGTCAAAGTGAAAAGCTGTTGATATTGTGAATTGAATCACAAATATATTCCCTGTTTTGTATTCCATTGCCAATGAGAAACAGCTTATTGCAGTTATGTAACTACAAAAATCACAGCAGATTCCCATCTAGGAACCACATTCAGGTTTTTCCAATCACATGATCATATGTTCTAAAAGAGGACTCTTTGGGCTGATCTTGTGTGGAAAAGGAACAAGAGAATTCTTCCCATGCCTTGCCAGAGAAGATATCAGGTGTGATGTGAATAAGAACATGTGGCCAAATGCAGAAGACTACTTAGTTTTTTTTTTTTTTTTATAATTGCAGTGTTTTTTTCTGTTTGTATAGCTTGGAGTAATGTCCTTTTGCAAATAAAGTCTGTACTGCAGCAATTCTGTGTCTGTATTTTATTTTTGAATAAACTGTACATTTTATAAAGCTACTCTGAGATGGTCATTCATTTTTTGTATTGAATTTCTGCAGCAAAAGAAACAAAATGCATGCATTTACTAAACCCAACAAAACAAAAATGTAGAGATGTTTTCTAAGCAAGCTATGATGACTTTCACCTTGATAGTTTAGCGTGGATGTATACCTGACCGGTGAGCCGTCTGGGAAAGAAGTGTCCTTCTGAATCCAGTCAGCAGGATGCCTGACTCTAACTGCAGTTGAGCAGTTTCACTTTAACTCACAAACATTTAATTCATGTCTTCGTGACAAACTTGGGTATTAGACGCAAATAAATGAGTAAGGACAGGTGAGAATGTTATGGAATTTAATAACGCACGCCAAATGAGAAGAAAAAAAACTTCCGCATTTCGCGATGTGTGTGTGTTTGTTTGTGTGTGTGCGTCTGTGTGCCTGTGCGGTCCTTTACTGACAGCCGCCTGTGTGGATCTTGTCGGAAAATATGGCGAAAAGTCCTACATGACGGGAATAGTTTGTCAGTATTGCCACTAATATCTGCATACTCCACGTCTCAATTCCATTTCTGTTTAGTTCAGTTATGACTTTAGTCGCATTAAGTAATCAAAAATCGCTGTTTACATGGTAGACTCTTAATCAGAGTATTGTTTTAATCATATTAAAATCGTATTAAAGTATTGTTGCCCATGTAAACATACTCAATGTTTGACACCGTCAGGGCTCTGTGAACTTGCCTTTGCGAAGCAGCATTTTCTGTATGTACGTACATCAAAAGCAAGTATGAAATCACTGTTTTTAGCTTATGTAGGCCTACAGGTCAACATTCCTGTTTAACTGAATAAACAGTTAGTAAACACAAGTACATCTTATTGAACATCATTTATTTTCATCACCAATTATCATAGTAGAACAGTTTCTCAAGCAGTTTGTGATGCATTTTGGAAACAGGAGATGAGCCCCTGGTCTAATGCGTCACCTGGCTTGAGAAACCCGTTCTCAAAGACTTATTATTTGGGTTGCACACATATTCTGAATTCCTTCGGCAGAATTCAAATGAGCCATTTTAATCTAGATTAATCTAGATTTAAAAAATTAATCTATGCCCACCTATAGTTTTAATTCATTATTTGATTTTGAAACATGCTTGCAGTGTTTTGTTAGACGTGGTGTATTGTGTTAGTTTATTACTTTATTTTGAAAATAAGTTTTGGGGTTTATTTTTTCAATGTGTGATTTTGAGCATGAAATTAACCATTTTGCCAATTGTGTGTTTTAGTGCATTAAGAATTTAGGAAACTTGTTAAATGTATTGAAAAAACTGTCATAGCAATTGTAAAATACTGTAAACGGAAAATAATCGAAAAAATAATCTGATAAAACATCAAATGGTTGGCTGAGGGTTTCAGTCTGTGCAGTTAGCATACACAGATGAAGCGTAAGAGAATTACAAGTGAAGTCAAAGCAAAGATAGGATTAGACATCCTATGGCACGAATTGGCCATTTTGTGCATTTGATGCGCTTCAGACTGCAAAAAAAGTGTAAGCAAACATCTAACAAATGGAGCAATACAACAGACAGATGAGATTGGTTCACGGATTACTGAATTGGAGGACATTATTTGTGCTTTACATGTATGGCTGCTATTATGATGTGCGTCAAATCGATAAATGATTTCGTTAAACTCTTGAATGAACTCTTTCCCTGCAGTTAACAAGAGAAAACGATTCCCTGCCATTGACGAGTATATATATATATATATATATATATATATATATATATATATATATATATATATATATATATATATATATATATATAATTCAAAAGGGGGCTAATAATTATGACTTCAACTGTGTGTATGTATGTATATATATATATATATATATATATATATATATATATATATATATATATATATATATATATATATCATATATAAGTCATAATTATTAGCCCCCTTTTGAATTATTATTTTTTTAAATATTTCCCAAATGATGTTTAACAGAGCAAGGAAATTTTCACAGTATGTCTGATAATATTTTTTCTTCTGGAGAAAGTCTTATTTGTTTTATTTCGGCTAGAATAAAAGCAGTTTAATTTAAAAAAAAAAAAACATTTTAAGGACAAAATTATTAGCCCCTTTAAGCTATATTTTTTTCAATAGTTCACAGAACAAACCATCATTATACAATAACTTGCCTAATTACCCTATCCTGCCTAGTTAACAATTAACCAAGTTAAGCCTTTAAATGTCACTTTCAATTTTAGGGAAAAATATATATTTTTTAATATTTAATGGGCATATTTTCATCTGACAAAATCATTTAAATGTGAAAAACACAAAGCTACCACAAAAAAATGTTTGTTTATTCAATACAAACAAGTGTTTACTTATCTAAATCTTAAAATGCCAAGTGTCAGAATGCTAACAGTATTAAACCCCCCACATTTGAGTGTTTACCACATTACTGCAGACTAATTGGGAAAGTGCTTGTGCCTTTAATCTTTGAAACAATAGGAACAAAATGTAACAAAAGGTTTCTATTTTAAGCGGTGCGGCTGAATAACTATAAGCACCGAGCTCTAAGGAGATTTCAACATGCATTAGCATATTTCAATACTTATGTGCATGTATAAGCTTATAATTATAATTCATTACTTACAATGAACAGAAAAGTGGTGTGCAGCTTGGGAAATCACACTTCTCCTGTTTTTGAGCTGTGAAATTGACAGCACACTAATTGAATGACATCATACCGTAAATGTATACTGGATTTAACTGGCTGGTGTTTTCTAGGGCTGCACAATATATCGTAAAAGTATTGTTATTGTGATATTACTATCTGCAATAGACTTATCGCAGACATGCATGTACATTTGATCAAATTGATGGGGCCTTACTATCATTATCCCCACCTCCCCCAGTAGTTGCTGTTCTGCTATTGGCTGGAGCGGCCCAAAGCTGAACCCAGAGCTGAAAATAAATACTAAAAAAGGCAACAGCCAATCAGAGTAAGAATATCTGCATTCATAGTGTTTTAAAGGCTAAATGTTTGCACCTTGACAGATTTTTAGTCTGAATTAGAATTAATTAGATCAGAAAAATATATGTTATCTGTTTATTTTAATATCATTACATCAGGGGTGTCAAATTCAGTTCCTGAATTTTCAGTTTAATTCCAGTCCAGAGCTGCGGCCCCCCAGGAACTGATTTTGACGCCCCTGCATTACATAAATAAATGATTAAAATTGGAGCTAATAAAAATCATTTTTTTTTCTAGTGAAATGCTTTATCGTAAGAAATATTGTTAGCGCAATACTCAACAACATTGCATATTTTTTCATTATCGTGCAGCACTAGTGTGTTCTACCTTAAGTGGGGCTACTCGTGAGATTGTAAATGCACCTGAATTAGCCCCTCACTGCAGATGTTATTCTCTTATAAGTGCACTGCTTGATGATGTACAAGTGAGAAGAAGCGTTTTTATTTTTATTTTTTTGCTGAAGCCACCTCTTTAGAACCACTGCTGGATTGCAGTCTAATGCATTGAAAACATCCAAAATGTCTATTACATGTGTACATATATATTTTGAAAAGCCATTTTCTCAAAATGAATCATCACTTCAAAACCACTTACAAACCCCAGACACTTTAATTCACATTTGTATTCTGAAGGTTTTTACAGAGAGATATTGTACATTTAAACGGTCCATAATTTACCTGATTTTATAATACAACATTTTACATCATGTCAGCTACTTGATAAACATGATAAAAATGTTTTCTATTTTGTCCTAACCACTCATGACAGCAAAGTTTCTATTTTAGAAATGTTAGTCTTCTTTTTCTGCTTCTGTACGTCATGTCTGAAACAACAATATAAAAGACTACGTCAATGATCACCTCAGGTGCTGATTATATGCTTTATTTAGTGTTAAATGCTACTAATGCGAGTTTGAATGGCATTTTGCGTGACATTTATTGAGAGCGGCAGTTTACCTCAGATCTTGATAATAAAATAACTAGCAAACGTCACTCAGTTCCAACATCAGTCATTTACCGTGCTTTAATGTTAAAGATGTCTAATATTTATAAATTAGATTAAAAATGTGTTATAGCAATAGACTGCCAACATGCCCTCTGTAACAAAATTTAACCTGGCCTTCTCCAATGTTCTTTCATCTAATGCATCTTTTTTTCTTAATGTTTTCTTAACTCCTGTCAATTCTTAATGCAAATATTCAACTGGGAAAGTGTGTGGAGATAACTATTGCTATTTGTTTGTTTGTTTTTCTTACACTGTTCCACTGCAATGTCTTGCTTAAAATCTTAAATCCTCAAACACATAGTAATGACTGATCCTGAGTGAGGGGCTTTAAAAAAAAAAAAAAAAAAGGGGGGGGGGGGGGGGGTGGAAACACTGTTCCCATGTTACTCTTGACAATACTGTAACTTTATCCCCATCCAAACAGACAGATCTTCGGGACAGAGGGACTCGTTCCCACCAGACGGGCACAAACAGCTTGCATTTCACTATGAGTGAACTCTAAACTGCAACAGCTTCGCAAAAAGTGCCGCTGTTATTCTACACTTAAAAAAAAAACAAAAATTTGCTGTTTGTTCAAACTAATTATTTAAAATGGCAGAAACAACACAATTCTTGATATTTTGGGGAGGGCAACTTATTTGTTTTATGTTCACTCCACTTACATTTGTAAAAGACAACTAAGTTAACTTAAATTAATGTTTTCCAAAAACAAATCAGTTGTGTGAAACCCAGCATTTTTTTTTTTACAGTGTATGTTAACTTATAAAGTATTAAATTTGTATTTTCAATGAATATATTATTCTATTTTTTAATAGCAACGAATCAGAACAAGGAAACAATAATAATAATAATAATAATAATAATAATAATAATAATAAGTATTTATTTTCATTCATTTATTCATTCATTTTCTTTTCGGCTTAGTCCCTTTATTAATCTGGTATCGCCACAGCGGAATGAACCACCAACTTATCCAGCACATGTTTTACACAGCGGATGCCCTTCCAGCTGCAACCCATCACTGGTAAACATCCATACACACTCATTCCCACACATACACTACGGCCAATTTAGCTTACCCAATTCACCTGTACTGCATGTCTTTGGACTTGTGGGGGAAACCGGGGCACCCGGAGGAAACCCACGCCAACACGGGGAGAACATGCAAACACAGAAATGTCAACTGATCCAGCCGAGGCTCGAACCAGCGACTTTCTTGCTGTGAGGCGATTGTGCTACCCACTGTGCCACCGTGACGCCTCAAGTATTTTTTTACCTTTTTTTTTAACTATTTGTTAAACGTTTTAATACATTTTATACTTTTTTTGTGTGTGTGTGTTTTTTATTTGTATTTATCAAGATTATTTATTAGCGTTTTTTATATTTATGTACAGTCAAACCCAAAGTTATTCAGACCATATGTATATTTTTTCACATATTTATTAGTGGTTGCAAGACACCTCTTGTTCATTTGTTTAAGTGAGGATAGCAAAGTAAAGTAAACGGTGACAAAATATATTCAGAAAGTGGATTAAAAATCTACAGGAACTGAAAAAAGCTGCTGCAACAAGTCTAGGAAAATACTGTAGTTCAGGTTTGCATAAAGCTTGTTGGCAGTATTGCCCAGGAGACTACAAAATGTGTCACACACACATTTGTTTTGTTGGTTTTACAGGCACTCTCCATAGGCATAATATTTTTAAAGTAAAAATGCTGATTATATGATTCAACCCCTAAACCCAGCCCTCACAAGAAACCTGTGGCAAAATGGTCACGTTACGTATGATTAAAGTCCCCAAGAAACTGACTTTGTTAGAGTTTGACTTTGTAAGCTCACATTGCTAGTTTTGTGGTAAACAATTTATCTGTGCATGACACTGAGAAAAAAAAATAGTTTGATGTTTTATCTCCATTTCTTTAATTGACATCTGAAAATGCACTTCCTGCTTGTTTTTAGTTAAATTGTCAGATTACGTATATATCTTAGGAATTGGCATGGCTAACATATTTAACCACGCTGGTTCAACTGTCAGTTCTGACAACAAACAGAAATGGGGAGGAGGAGGAGTCTGTTAGGTTTGTCTCCCCAAACCTTTTTCCCTATTTTTCTGAATGAAATGCCTACTTTACTACATCCCAGTGTTTCCCCTACCATTATATAAGGGGGGTGCCCCGCCCTCCCAATGGCTGTACCCGCCCCTCCTTGAAGTCACGTTAATTGTATTATCTATATAGCGCCAGATCACAACTTTTTTTAATAAACAAGCTAAACAGCCGTATGTAATATCTTATTTACACAACAGCATGTCATTTCTGTTCTGCGCTCGCGTCACTGCAGCTAAATATATATACAGATGCAGACATCACAAGTCTCTCGAAAGTTCCGAGAGTCTTCCGCAAATGCATAGAGACTCCCGCAAACGAATGATAATTTCCCGGAAATAGCGCGTCTCCCGCCCGGTCCTCAAATACATCCCGCATCCCTTCCCGATCTTCAGATACGTCGCGCACATCCCATGCTGTGATCTGTGATGCGAGCAGAGCTATTTCCTCTATCTAGTGTCTAGTTATGACCTCTCCCGGAGGCTCTCCGTGTTTTCCGCAAATTCATACTGGCTCCGTGATCCCCCAAAATGAATTAAAATACCCGGAAATCATGGCGACGAGATTTAACAGTGAACAGATTGGGAGAGGCACAGTGATGGTCTAAACATTACATTTGATAGGTTAAATGAATGGAGCAGTAAAGATATCGCGAGTGCAAATCCCCCTCTCTCTCTCATTGAGGGATCTGCTGTCAATAGTTGCAGACAAGCAAAATATTTGAACGGTCCTGCATGTATTTAGGCCTTTTTTTTTTACATATAACAACTGAAAGTTCTGTGTTTTGACAATGTTGCAAGTCCACTAAAGGCTGACTGGAATTATTAGATAAAACTTTTTTTTTTAACATAAATATTTAATAATATAACTTCTTGTAATACGCTATATGAAGTAGTCTATAGGCCTATTTCCTTTTAGTAAACAATTATTAGATTTATAGATGTGCATTTTAACTCATTTTCATCTTTCATCATTTGCGATGTTTCCAAATTGCATTGTTTGTAATTTTTCTGTGGTGGTTCATTCTGCTTTGGCAACCCCTGATAAATAAGACACTAAGCTCCAAGTAAAATGAATGGATGAATTATTTTCTGTAAAGCTGCTTCTGGCCATGACATGTTCACATCTACATTTTTATAAGAGACATGTTTAATAAATGTCTCAATAAATGGGCCAGACATTTCTGACTTTCCATACCAAGAGGCTCAGGAAATGTTCTTCCAGAAGATCCATAAAGATACACTGCAGTGACAAAAGCTGCACACTTTGTGAATAAAAAAGCTATAAAATAACTGTTAATTTATAATTTACAAACGG